>PVKM010007059.1:7576-41828 GCA_004027735.1 Carollia perspicillata | reverse complement strand
CAGGAACAAGTATAAAGGACATATGGACAAAAACTAAAGGGGGTGGAAATGGGAGGGAGATGGGGAGCACTGGGGGTGTGGACTGGGATGGGAGTAAAAGACAGAAAACTGTACTTGAATAACAATTAACATAAAATTTAAAAAAATTTAAGCTATGAAAGCTATGAAAATTGGGGGAATTGTTACCTTCTTCTTAATGATAGAGGCAATTTTTTAAACCAAATTCAAAGTAATTGTTTTCTTGCTGGTAGCATCTTTTATAGCTACAAATTATAACTAAACCATAAAAACATATTTCAATAATAAATTATTTTATCCTCATTTTATGTTGAGAATTTCAGTGAGGCTTAGTAACCCTGCAAAAATCTACAACTAGTAAAATGACAACATGAAATTAAAATTCAAGGTTCCATTTTCAAGTCAATGTTTTCTTTTTTTCTGTATTGCATCTATGTTATCTCAATTATAGCAACTATTGAGGTTAAAGAAGTGCTAAATTATTTTTGAGGTAACTCTATACTTCTTTCCACAGTGGATGCACCAATCTTCATTCCCACTCACAGTACACAAGGGTTCCCCTTTCTTCACGTCTTCAATAACACTTTTGTTGATTTATGATGATATTTAATCTGTCAGGTATAAGTGAAACCAGAAAAATTGCCATTCATGCTGCCAAAATTGGCATTCATGCTGTCACTACCAAAGCCAATAAATAGAGAAAAGAATTGAATCACAGCAGGTTATGTACTCTAAAAACCATCTTAACATTTCATCTCAAGCTTACCTTTTTATAAAGAGAAGCAAAAGGTAGATAAGGTATTCGAAAAGGGTTATTCAGATAAGAGTTGCAGTTTGGTGGCAATTACTCTATTATTGCTTTGTTTGATGATCAACACTTCCTTATCTGCATCATGGACATTTCCTCTCTGAAACACAGTTACTCAGATACCATCTTGATTGCCTGCAGACCCCTAGGGTCAAAGGTTCAATATTTTGTTGTCCTCCCGGGGTCACATAGGTCATGTATGGCACTTCCCCAGAACAAGAGCTTTCCACATGCATTTATCAGTTAAGCCTATCAACTATACCTAAAGCTAAACTCTTTAATTCTCAGGTTTCCCTAACATGAGCTGATGTCTCACTGAAGTCTTAATTTACATTTCTTTAATGATTAGTAATATTCTGTTACCAAATAACAATTGGGGTTCTGCTGCCCATTGCCACATCCTAGGCAAAATTCTGGAGGGAGAGGTTTGATGAAAAAGGAAAGGAATCTTTATTTAAAAGCTATACAATTTTGGAATAATGGCTTTCCACATGACATAATCAATTAAGCCTATCAACTGAGGCTAAAATCTTTAACTCTTGAGTTTCCCTATCATTTCCCCTGCTAGTTTTTAATTATCTTATTTCTATAAGATTATTTTACAAGCTAAAATAACATAAGATACAAAAACTACACAATTTTGGAAGAATGACAGGTTTCTGTCTCAGAGTCTATCCCCTCTAGAACACCCAAAGAAAAATAACCCTCCCACTCCATGCCAGGCCATATCAGTCCTAGTCTGTGTCTGGAGTCCCCTTTCCAATTTAAAATACCATTGACTGGGAAACATAGACAGCTACAGAAAAATCATCCAGGCATCCCTGGGGAAGAAAAAGAGGGGGAGTCTCCTCCCTCTTTTTGTTTCAATCTTCTGGTCCATGATTCCATGCCCTCCAGAGGCACCCAATTTATCAGCCAGTCCTGTCCCAGACTGCAGATGTGCACCTTCCCCTGGCATGTGTCCACCTGATGATAGGGAGATCCACCATGCTCTGTACTACCTTGTCTACCATTACCTCAGCAACCTCCTGCTACTAGCTCCTCTCTCACTCCTCTCCAATGATCTGACCAGACCTCTCTGCGTCAGTTGAACATCAGTTGGCCATCTGTATGTCCTCTTCAGAGAAGTGTCTACTCAGGTTTTTTGCCCATTTTTAATTTTTTTTTTGGTGTTGATTTTTATAAGTTCTTCTTAAATTTTGGACATTAACCCCTTGTCAGATATACTTGAGAATATGTTCTACCATTCAGTGAGTTGTCTTTTCATTTTGTCGTTAGTTTCCTTCGCTCTTCAAAAATTTTAAAAAACAAAAACAAAAAAACTTTTTATTTTGAAAAATTAAATATGGAACTGCTTGATGACCCAGTGATTCCACTTCTGTGAATTTATCTGAAGAAACCCAAAACACTAATTCAACAGAATATATGAATCCCTACCATCATTGCAGTGTTACTTGCAATATCCAATATTGGGAGCAGCCCAAATGCCCATCAATAGATAAAAGAATAAAACAGCTTTGGTACATTTACGTGATGGGATCCTACAAGGCCATAAAAAATGAAGACAATTTTACCCTTTGTGACAGCATGAATGAACCTGGAAAACATTATACTAAGTGAAATAAACCAGTCAGAGAAAGACAAGTACTATATGATATTACTCATGTGCAGAATCTAATGAACAAGCTTAACTAACAAGGAAATAGAGACAGACATAAAGGTAGCAGGCTGAGAGCTCTGGAAAGCAGTTTGGAAGTAAATGGATTGCGAGAAAAATGAAATAAAAGAAAAAGAACTCATGGACATGAACAACAATGTGGTGATTGCAGGAGGAGGTAAGTGGGAAGAAACAGAAGAGGGTATAGTGAGAATAAATGGTAAAGGAAACAATACAATAAAATAAAAATAAATACAATTAAAAATGTTATATTAGAAAGTAAGTTATGCTTCTTGCAGTTGACAAAAACATACATTATATTAACATTACTGATTCAAAAGCACTTTCACATATACTCTTGATTTCCCTAAAACTCAAAAATGTCCTAAGATTGAATGACTTTATATTTCAAATTTCAGTGAGAAACAATTTATGAACTAGGACTCACTTCTCTAATATTATATAGCTGGTGAATGGCAGAGCTGGGACTCAGGCTCAGGTGCGATACATATTTTGGCTGATGTTTTGGTATCTCAATCTTGAAATGTTCTTCCAAATATTTCCAAGTTTCCTTTGCCCAGATGTTTTTACTCTGTAATATCTTTGTAACAAAATATGTGAAAATAAATAATTAACATTTAAGAAATTTTTTATTCCAACTTAAGACTAAGCCATATTTTGTAGGTATTAATAGTATCTCACAAGTGACTTGGTCAGACAAGTCTGGAGAATAATGTGCTGTGCAATCAAACGTTTAGAATGGACTAAATATTTGAAGGGGTGTAGTATCTTTGGATAAAATGGTGGGTGGGGAAGTGAATTGTATTTAGGGAGTCTGATACACAATGCGCTGCATGGAAGCCTGTGTCCTCTTCTGTCTAACTTGTAGGGAGGCAGTGAGAGGTGAAAGATCCTGATAAACAGATAGAATACAGTAGCACAGATTCCAAAAAGAGGAACTTTAAATATTCTGACATGTTGACTATCTTTGTGGATTTTATAAATATTAGGATCCTAGTGTCAGGCAGGGCTAGAGTGTAGAAGAAATATTTTATTCCTTAGAGAAGAGATGACAAATTATAGGATGGAAGTGTTATGGGGAAGACTAGGATTCTGCCACCTGACACCATTCACAATCATAAAACAGAGATTGGTGGGGAAAGAAAAAGGATTTTATTAACAGGGTGCCCAGTGTGGGGAAGCTGGGTTCTCCCCTGCTCCAAGACATTCCCTTGTGCAAAACACAGAAATCCCCTTGTTCTCTGAAAGACTGAAATCGAAATCCATGCCCAGAAATGCCACCTCCTTTCTTTTCTGCCCGTTTGAGTCCAAGACAGTTGGAATGAATGTGTCTCCATCTTTATAGCTCTGGGCTTTCTCCATCTCTTTCTCAGTCTCGTGCTCTCTGTCTAGTGTATACTTATGAGGCCTGGGTCTCCATTGCCTCAAAACAGCTTTCTTCCTCAACCAAGGCTGGGGCACACTCCCAGGCCACTGCATCTGATTGTGCAAGGACCCCAGTGCACTGGGACTCTGGGGTCCAGAGCTGCTTGTCCTTGGGGCCCAGGGACATTCCCAGCCCACACATCTGGGCTCTGCTCTCAGGGCAAGAGGAGAAAAGCAGTCTAGGACACATGCTTTGTGTCATGGGGCACAGTGCCTTGTCTAAGCCCAGTGCTGGCAAGGTGCATGCCTGTAGGAGCCTACTCCAGACCATGAGAGCAGAGCAAGGTAAGAGCTGCAAGTGTATCCCAGTGTCCCATGGGCCCACCATTGGTGGGGCATGTATTCTCTGCACAGGACTCAGGCTCCACAGGCTGGCTTTTGACCATGAAATTGAAGAAAATGCAAAAAGGGCACTTGAATGGGTTCTGGCATCTGCTGGGCCTGCCAGTGCTCTTCACACCACACCAACCAGGATGAAGGGGGAGGAAGAGAGAGGATCTTCTGTGCTTCCACCATTTTAAATCATTCCCTCCCAAATCCTATGCACTGTGGGAAGGTCCAAATGCCTAGCTAATTTCAGGCCCATGTCCACCATCTACATGATCCCGCACAGTGTCTTTGCCCCTCTTTTGGCCACGAGGATCTAGAAAGGGGTAAGAGGGTTTTATACATACGTTGTGAAGGTTTTTTTTTAGCTCCCACAACCCTCACAGGTTCTGTACAAGTGGTGTTATGAGTTGTCTTAGTTGTTTACTGTTCCCCAGGAATATGGACACAAGCCCTAGCTCTGGATTTGACCCTGAGCTGCCTTTGGCACTTACCAATCACTCACGGGTTCTTCCAGGGAGTGCAGTCTCTTGCTGCTGCACTGCCTTTCTACACCTGCTGTGTATGGCACTGCTCAGTTGCCAGGGCAACACACACTGACTGTACTAACTTGTTCACTGTTGCCTGAGGCAGCAGCTTCCTCTGAGGTACCTTTTGACTCCTGGGAAATGCAGCCTCTCACGCTGGATTGGGGTTTCTCTCTACCTCTCCAGAGATCTGGCCAGAGACTCCTGTTACTGAAAGAAACTAGAAAATAAAGAATGAGAATAGCCCTGGCTGGTGTAGCTCAGTGGATTGAGCATGGTCTGCGAATGAAAGTGTCACTGGTTTGATTCCCAGTCAGGGCATAGGCCTGGGTTGCAGGCCAGGTCCCTGTGTGAGAAACAACCACACATTGATGTTTCGCTCCATCTCTTTCTCCTTCCCTTCCCCTCTCTCTAAAAATAAATAAATAAAACCTTTAGAAAAAAAGAATGGGGAGAAGGAAGCACATCATGTTAGAAAACAAATAAAATTAATAATAAATAAAAGGTAACTTTATAATGAGCACCTGTTATGTGTGAAGCATAGTATACGACACTCCTTTGTGCATTATTTCTTTTGATCTTTTCATATAACTCTGTGGAGTAAGTAAAGGCAGAGGACAGTTGAAAGTAAAGTAGAACAGAAAAAGAGTAGATAAATAAATAAATTTGTTTTTTCAGCTCACTATTCAAAAGCGTTCTTCCTAAGGATAGAATTGCCTTTGTTTGTCTTTTCCAACTGAATTTTTTTCTCATTTCTCTGAGACATCAGGAGAAATGTAGGAGCCACTATACCTGCATCCTTCCTCGTACCCTGCCTTCCTCTTTGAATGTAACAGCTCCTCACCTTTTCATGTCAGAGCTTCTGCTTGTATTCTGAATATAGATCCTGGAGTCTCACTTTCTCAAGGACTCTTAACTGTCATCATCTAATTTTCCCCCTTGCATTATTCCCACTTTGAGGAGTACTTCTAAACAACATAGAGACTTTCTCAAGTAACTCATATATACTGAAACCAGTAATATTTGCCTATTCCTGTGACCAACTCAAATAAGACCAGAAAAAAATGGCTTAGCTATTTGCTCCATGAAATACTTGATTCTGGAAGATAAGTCAGTGAGACAATTGAACTAGTTTACTTTACCAAGACTAACAATTTGTTTATCAAGCCCTCTTTCAGATAATTGCCTCAGGGTATTCACCCCTGCAAAGTTCTTTTGTCACAAACTCTGTCCAATTCCAAACAACTTTACCTGATAAAAACTGCCTTAACTCAGCAAGCCTGAATCTTAACCCCATAAATATCCTCTTCTGAATAACACCTTCTGAAAAACTATAATGACTGCCACATAATGTTCTCCTTTATTGATGTTAAGTTTAATAAATTTAGCTTTTCTGTTCTGAAAGGTTTTCTGGTGGTCTTTTGGAGACATGTTATACTCCTAGTTTTTTTTAAAGATTGTATTTATTTATTTTTAGAGAGAAAGGAGGGAGACAATGAAGGAAAGAAACATCAATGTGTGGTTGCCTCTTGAGCGCCCCCCACTGGGGACCCAGCTACAATTTGGGTGTGTGCCCTGACTGGGAAAATCAACTGGCAACACTTTGGTTCTCAGGCCAGCACTCAAATCAGTGAAATAGAGCCACACCAGCCAAGGCTAAACTCCTAGTTTTTTTTAAAAAAATCCATTGCTGCTCATCACTCTCCAGATGCCATTTACTACCCTTCCTTATACAAAATTTGTTAATGTTGCTATTGATACATATAGGTACAATTTTCTCCAATCTGTCTCCCACTTAACACTTCACTGATTACTCCAAATGTTCACTTCTTTATCTGTAGCTTAGCCTCATCATCACTCAACTCAGTAGTGGCTCTCCATTTTATATGCCATCTTCCCTCAGCTGCTATCACACCACATTCTCCTTTTCCCTGCCCCCATCTTCATGCTCTTTGTTGGATCTCCCTTCTTTCTTGAGACCTGTCTTTAAATGTTGACTCTCTTAAGGCTAAATACTAGAGTCCCTCTGAATCTTCTATTGGTCCTACTTCTCTCACTTTTCTAAGTGATCTCCATTGCCAGAATTAGAAATAACTTTATTTTTGTCATGGCTCCTAAAGATATATCTTCTTCTCAGACTTATTTGAACTCTAGTCTTGCATACAGTCAACCCTCAATATTGGTGGGTTGTATTTTTATGAATTAACCTACTCATTAAAATTATTTCTAATCTAAAAATAAATACTTGTAGGATTTTGTTGTCATAGATGGGCATGAACAGCAAATATTTTTATTTTCATCCTACACGCTTATTCTCAGTTGAGGTATAACAAAGCAATGTCTTGTCCTCTTGTTTCAGCTCTTATATTGCAAACAAGTGTTTTTCTTTGTTTGTTTGAAATATATTTAGTGTCATGTTTTTCAAATTTGTATATTTTTGTTATTTCACTGTTTGAAATGACCTCCAAGAATAGTTATAAAGGGTTGTCTAGTGTTCAAAAGTACAAGAAGAGTATGATATTCTTCCAAGCACAAACACACATTTTAAAAAGGTTACATATTAATTGGTTAATGAAAACATGACTAAAGACTCCTAGAAAACTAATACCATGTTTCCCCCAGGGGCAGTAGTTCAGAATTCACTAATTCATTGTTTATCACAAGATAATAGAACGTACTACCATAATGAGATTTGACTATATCTTCACTTGGAGTACTTATATCCATCTCAGATTTCATTATGTGAAACTCTGAACTCCTTCTTATCATCTATCATTCTACATATCAGTACATAGTACTGTTATCCTCTTAATTACTTAAGCCAAAACTTTAAACTATTTTTAGAGTTTTTCAATGTTTTATTCTTTCTATGTTTAATCTGGTACATAATCCTGTTGTTTCTTCCCCCAATATTTATACAGAATATGTTTATTATTCCCCAACATCATGACAACTACTGTGGAACCAAGCGTTCCCATTATCTTCCCTGAACCAATGCCATGATATTCTAACTGTATTCAATTTTGAAGTTTATGAAGCAAATTGCTTGACTTAGTTCCCATAATTCTTTCAATATATTCTCACTACCTTTGAATGAATTCCACAGTCTTTGATATAATTTACATGCCTAGCATGTTATTATAACTACCAACCTCTCCAACTGCAATCTATGCCACTTTCTTCCTTGTTTTCCATACTTTTACACAATTGTCTATTTGAGTTCCTGACACTTTTGGAAACATCTCACTGAGCTCCCATGTATGGAAGGCACTTTTTCTATTGTGCTCACATCAAACCCTACAGAAAGCTCAAGCATTGCTCTTATTATAATACATTAAATTTTCTGGTCTCTACCTGTCCCTCTCACTAGATGCAAATTCCAGTGGCCAAGAGCCAAATATCCTCCATGAATACTCAACACCTATCTTAGGGTCTGACATATAATAGATTCTCACTAAATCTCTACTTACAAATTATTTCAAAACACTCTGAACAAGAAGGATCAAAATTTTAGAAGTAGATAAATAAACAGAATTTTGAGGGAAAGGAAGGACAAGGAGGGCTGAGAGTGAAACAGGCCTGACATAAGATCCATGCCCAGATACTCTTTTTTTTGGGGGGGGTGGTTAATCATATTTTCTAACCTTTCTGTTTTACTTATTGGTAGCAAGACAGATATGCCAAACAGTTTAACAGCATCAACACTTCATTCTCTAAGCACATATTAACAGAAGCAAGGTGGGAATACTCTTGGTCACATCTCATAGCAACCTCAGGTTTGAGCAGAGCTGTACTTGAAGGATTTATCTTTGATAGTTTGAAAAAGTGATAGATGTGGAGGATTGAACTATAATATAGCTCTTTAAAATTCCATGTTTCTTGTAGGATAAAATCTTATTTATTCTCAAGAAGTTAAACATAATACTTCAAAATCCATCTCTTATAAACACACACACACACACAATTAAAAACGAATGGTGGTATTGTAGTGGGAATAAACTCTTACATTAAAAAATAGTACACTTGTTTCCAAACTTTGGTACTTAACAATTACTGGTAATAAAATTATATATGATACAACTCACAATGAATCACCACAAATTAGTCTTTCCATACACTGTAATCAAGAAACTCTCACACACACACCTGGTTGACAACAATTTTGTGCAAGGACATCACATTAAAACCTATGTAGGTAGAGACTGTCTATATGTACAGACATGCAGTTTTGGTGGTAATTGGAAGGGCTGATTTTAGCAATTATTAGCAAGCATACTGCCCATTCCATTATCCCACTTAATCACTAAACAATCAGCAGATGAAAATTAGAGTGAAAAAAGATTAAAAAGTAGGGTAATTTAACTTCCTATAGGGAATCACCTCATTATCTATTTTCCTGGTTTCTTTCAGTCACTTGACCTTGAGTTTCTCCATCTCTTCCTTCTGTTATCTTTTAATCAGTTGATCCACAATGAATATTTTACTCCAGTTGTGCCTCTGCATATAGAGTTGTCTTCTGGTCATTTATGTGATTATTATAAGCAACATGCCCAGCTCTCTTCTCTTTCTAAATTATCCCCAAGCCCTGTCTTCCACAGGACTGGCAGGGGTGGAGTAGGAGAACAAACTAGGGAAGTCCATTCTGAAACACATTAACTCTTCAGTCCATGAACATTAAGCCTCCAGACCTTCATCTGTACAAACTTGCTATTTAGCCCTGTGTTCACTTGGCCATAAATCCAGTAAAATTCTCAAAATTTAGGTATATTGACCACAGAGGTTTACAACCACTGTGAATTGTCCACTCACCTGCCTCTGCATTACACTGATCCACATGTCCTGGGGTGCTGGAAAGCCTGTGAGTAAAAAAAGAAAAATGTGGTTGAGGATTTACATGTTTCAATTTCCTCAAATTATGTTGTTTTTCTAGATAATGTAATATTACCATTTTAACAGCTTTTAAAAATTATGAATTTTGTTTTTCTCCCACTCTAGTTTGATATTTCCTTCCTTAGAAAAGTAAACCTTAGTCTTCACAAAACTAGTATTCACCTCTGACTCCAAGGATTTTTTAGGTACCACAAAGTAAATAAGCATCCACTCTGCTCAAACAAGAAGATATAGCTGCTTCCTCCTGCCCATGGCCATAAAAATGAAAATTCTCCTGGACACATGAGGTTGCTATTGCTTAACTTCTCCTGCCATTTCCTAACTTTCTATTTTGGCTATGAGCGTACATGTGCTTTTGTTTCTGGTCTCTCAATTTTGTTTTTTGGTCTGTGTGTCTGTTTTTCTGCCAGCGTCATGAGGTTTTGATTATCATAGCTCTGTAGTACAACTCTAAGTCAAGTAGTGTTATACCTCTGTCTCTATTCATTTTTCTCAGAATCGTTTCGGTCATTCAGGGTCTTTTGTTGTTCAATACAAATGTGATCATTTGTTGTTTTATTTCTTTAAAAAAGGACATTGGGGTTTTCATGAGAACTGTATTAATCTGTATATTGCTTTGGGTAATATGGCCATTTTAATTATGCTGATTCTTCCAATCCATGAACACAGAATATCTCACCATTTCATTGTGTTATTTTATTTTTTATTTTTTTAGCAATGCATTGTGGTTTTCAGTCCTTCACATCTTCTGTTAAGTTTATTTCTAGGTATTTTCTTCTTTTAGTTATAATTACAAAATATTTTTTTCTTTTTTTTTCTGAAATTTCACTGTTACTATATAAAAATGCAGTGGAATTTTGTACATTCATTTTTGTATACTGAAATTTCTCTGTATTTGTTTATTGTTTCTAATAGTTTTCTGGAACAGTTATTAGAGTTTTCTATATACCAAACCAAATCTTATTTTAATTTGTTGAGGAACTAAAATACTACTTTCCACAGGGGCTGTACCATTTCACATTCCTATTGTGAGTGTACAAGAGTTCCAATTTCACTAAATTTTCACCAACATTTTTTTTTGGTGTTTTCATAGTAGCTATCCTAATTGGTATGATGTGATATCTCATTGGTTTTAATTTTACTAATGATTAGTGGTGTCAAAAATCTTTTTCGTGTGCTTATTGGCCATTTGCATGCATCTCTTTTTTAAAGAAATGTCTATTCAAGTCCTTTGCCTGTATTTGAATCTAGTTGTTTGTTTTGTTGTTGAATTTTTAGGAATTCTGTCTGCATTTGAAATACTAATCCTCTATCAGATATACTATCTGCAAATATTTTCTCCCAGATATTTGTATCATGGTTTATTGTCTCTGTAGTTTCAAGTAGTTCAAGGATTGAGCATTATTCTCTTTTCATGTTCAACTAAGCCTTGTAGAATACTATGAGCCCCACACTATGGGTGAAACTAAATGAAGCTGGATATAAAGTGGTGCGACGGTACTATAGAATCATGTCCATTGAGCGGCTCCTGTGGCTTACTGGTTCCTCCCTGTTTATGAAAAAATACAATAATGAGATCATTAGTAAGAGTGTCTCTTTCCATGAAGATTATGCCTTTAGTTTTAACATCTGTGTCATTGAAAAATGCTATTCATTTTCATTTTAATTTTTTCAGTGTAACTGCCAGTAAAAAAAAAATCTGATTTTATGCTTATATTGAGGATTGAGTAAGTTTTTGTGGTAAAAATATTTAGTATTCTTTGAAACTTAATGTAGGAAATTTGCCTTTTATTAAGCCCCCTGACAAATGGAAATTCAGCTGTTTTACACAGTTCTTGTTTCTGTGTTTTAGAAACTTTCTCGTTCTTTTTGCTACTCTTTCAACTTCCATTCATTCCTTATGCTCTATTTTTAAAATTATTTTATTGTTGTTCAGTTACAGTTGTCTGCATTTTCTCCACTGAAAAAAGTTTTTAATAGTAGATAGACTGATAGAGATATAGACATAGACATACACTAAATATGTATGTATGTCAATTATATATATGTATGTATTTGCATACATGTGTATATATAGTATATATGTGTGTATATATAGTGAATATATGGGTATATGTAGTGTATGTACCCAAGTACAAATTATATATGAGTACAGTTGTAGAACTGTAATAACAAATACATGTCTTTGTATACACACATGCACATGTGCATACACTTATGTGCATACATGTATATAGTATGTATGTGTGCATATATTATGTGTAACTACAAATTTGATGTTTTTAGAAGAATGATCATTTATTTCTAAGGTATGTCTTTCAGAAAGCTATTGATAGCATGAAATATAAACAATTGAACTGCAAGATAATTTTGATTCCTGGATTTCTTTAAGGTAACAACAAATTTAGGGAACTCATAGGAGATATTTGGTTGCAACTTCCAAATATAAGCATTATGAATTTATTTAAAAATCTATTCCACAAGCTTTTTCTAAGAATCTATTCTGCTCTGACACTATCTTCTAGCACTCCAATCTAAGAGAATCAGAGAGGTGTACAAAGCAAAGAATTACAGTACAGCTTGATAAGTTATCTTCAAGAGGCGTGAATAAGGGCTGTCAAAGGAATAAGTTTTCAAACTTCTGTTTGTGTAAAGCATGCTCAGTGAAATTCAGTATAAGTTCAGCAATACTTGCTATACATTCAGTAAAATTATAATATGTCCCTGAAGTTCTTGGAAGGTCACTTAATACAATTAGACATAATTATATTTGTCTTTATAGTTTAGTTACTACATTGAATCTGAGGTATGTTTTCAGACTTTATCAGAGACTTAATTATCTTTTTTTGGTTTAGAGAAAGAGAGAGAAAAAGAGACACACAGAGAGAGATTAAAAAACATAAAACACAGAGGAAATCTCATAACAGAAGTAATGAGATGGTTCTCTATTAGGGAACCATCAGTTTGATTTTATCTTCTTAAATACTGCAACCCATCCTTTACTTCTTCTTAACCACTCTGAATACCAAGCACCCAGGACTCAGCAAAGCCCTCACAGCATCGTGGACACTGCAAAACACATACCTTTGAATTGATTACTTGATTTTATATCATGATTCTGCATTCTTTTATTCATTCATCTATATCCACTCGTTTGCTTATAATTAATTAATTAATTTGTTAATTTGCCATTTAACTGATTAAACAAAAAACAGAGAAACAAAATTAAAACAAGCTGAAAATGTAATGCTTTTAACATTAAAAAAGTATCGCTCTTGATTGCCTTTGTTATCTCAGTTAGCAAGCAGACTTCTAGGAAATTACCCCCTGGGCAGTAGGCCTGGTGAATCAATATGCTTTGTTATCATTTACTCCCAGATGTAGAGCTGCTGTTAACCCTGGTTGCCAAGCACTCTGACCTCCTGGGAAACCCTTGGAGAAGTTAATTAATTTACAGCTGGCCATGATTAGCATCAAAAAACAGAAAAAAAAAAAAAAAACTCCTACAAATCCTGACAAAAAGCATATATAGAAGTGAAACTGTCAGCTTGAGTAAACTGCAGTGCTTCAACTAGAAGTTAGGCATTTAAAAAGCTAGAAGCTGTTAGATAGTTACTAGAAATGCCAAGTGAAAATACAATTTCTAAGGATCAGAAACAGCAAGAACAAGGAATGTGACAGCCTCAGGTGGGAGGGGGGAGGTGCTGGGTATGAAGAAGAAGACATTGGGCCCTTTACTAGCATGGCCATACCTTTGAACCATGGTCGTCTGAAGTAAAATGAGGTGGTTGCTGTGGATGGTGTCCAGGCTTCAAAGCCTATTCTCCACCTGAATAAACAGAATCTCAGGAGTAGCTACAATGAGAAATGTAGACTTTGGCCAGTTTATTCGTAGCAACAATAACTACAGTTGCCAATCCTTTATCATTTTTATATGCTCAGCACTTGATATTTTATTTAATTTCCCAGCAACTCTGAAAAGGGTAGGTTGTTGATATTATTATTGCACGTAGATGAAAGAAATAGTACATACAAGGAAAGGTCACTTATTCTAGGTTATATCCTCATTGGTGAACAAACCCAAAGTCAGACACACAAGTTTTAGAGCACAAATCCACCTCCTGCCTTGCCTTCTGTGTATGAAATTTATCAGTCAATGTTTAATACTAATATTCTGCTTCCTGACATATTTTAAGGGAAGATAAACTGGGTTATTAGTAGCTATTTCCATTTGACTCATCTAGCTTCTTTTCCAGAAATGTAGGGTACCAGCAGAGAAAGGAAAATAACTATCTTGGGCAAAGATTCAACCAGTGTATGTTGTCTCTCATTGTAATGGTGGGGATTGTAACAGTGAGGGATTGTAACCTACTCTAACATTCTTTTGACGCTGTTTCTGTGAATGCTGACTCTAACTAATAGGTAGCTTGCAGATGAACTGAATGTTTGTATAAGAATCCTCGGAACTAACTTCAAAATATACAGACTCCAACCTTCAGGCATCCCAGCTCCCGGAGGTTTGCTGACCTTCAGCTATGGAGCTAGAATGACATAAAGCCAGGATGACATGAAGCCAGAAAGATTAAACCAGGCAACAGACACCGGACCACCACTTGCCTTATCAGAATGGACGGTGCTCATCTGCACATGGAGAACTTTTCACTTCCCTTCCTCGATCTCTTCGTTCTGCTCCCTCTCTCCCTCCTTACAAAAACCTCTGACTGCACTGTGATGTTAAGATGGGCTTTAGACAGTAGTTGCCCATCTTCCCATGAGATGGGCTTTGAAACATGATTGGCCGTCTTCCAGATGGCCAGCCTCTGTGTAAATCACTTTCCTTTACATCAGCACCTGCCTTAAAGTATTGACTTTCAAAGTGGCAGGCAGCTGGACCTTATTCTGGTTATGTCATAATACCAGTAGTATAAGTAAAATTCCTTTTTCTCTAAGAGCTTCTTAACTAGGAAACCCAAATCAAGCAAACTACTAAATTCAGAGAAGGAAAAAAATAGATAATCTGCATAAGCCCACAGCCTCACATCCTCCTCTCATTCAAGTAGGTCCTACTTCTTCAGGAATAACTTCCCTCACTACCTCACATCTCAAGACTTCTTTATCTCTTTACTCTTTAATGTTTTTCATGACATTCTACTTTTGTTTATATTTTTATTTTTAATTACAGTTCACTTTCAATATTATTTTATTGAAGATAAAATATTATTTTAATTGTGGTTAGATAATCATATAACTTACATAATCATCTCCTCTATATTTCCAGTACCCATGTATCCCCATACATAGTTATCACAATATTATTGACTATATTTCCAGTGCTTCACTTTATATCCTTATGACTATTTTGTAACTACCATTCCAAATTTCTTAATCCCTTCACCTTTTTCTCTCAGTTCCGCAGTCTCCCTTCTTTCTGGCAACCACAAGTCTACAAGATGAATGTACAAAAATTTGAAAAAAATAAACGAGTGTTTTTTGTTTTTTTAACATTTTGCTTCTTTAGTTTATTTTTATTAGTCTATCTATCCCTAGCAAATAGAACAGTGCCTGAGACATAAAAGCAATTCAACACATATATTTGAATAAATGATTCAAGGAATTAATAAATGAATAGAAGATAAATATTCATTTTATAAATAATGAATCTGAATCTCGCAGAACTTACATAATTTGTATGAGTTTGGCCATTAGTAAATATAGCAGTTCCCATTCTCTACTGTCCAATATTAAATGGAGAACTACAGAAATAAAAAATTCATAAGTGTTAAATCATGTGCTATTTTGAAGAGTGTGTTGAAAATGTTGTGCTGTCCTGCTCCAACCTGCCCATGATGTAAATCAGTCCATGTCCAGTGTACTCATGCTTGTAAACACCCTGCCCTTTAGTCATTCAGTATCTATTTGGATTATCAGATCAACTGTCATGGTATAGCACTGCTTGTTATTCAAAATGACTAAAGAAGTAGAGCAATGAATCTGTATCAAATTTTGCAATAAGCTTGAACATTCCTCTGAGGAAACTATTTTGATGATTCTGAAGGCCACAACTATGGACAACTTGTGATTGGCAGCTTCATCATAACAAAGTGCCTTGTCATGTATCATGTCTTATGCAGAGTTTTTTGGTGAAACATCAAATCACCCAGGTGACTCAGCCTCCCTACAGCCTAGATTTGGTGCCTTGCAACTTTGGCTTTTCCAAGAACTAAAATCAGCTTTGAAAGAAAGAGATGTAGACCATTGATGAGATTCAAGAAAATATGAGAGGGCAGCTGATGACGATTTGGAGAACTGTGTGAGGTCCCAAGGTGCCTACTTCGAAGGGGATTCAGTGTCCATTGACCTATGTACAGTGTTTCTTGTATCTTGCATCTTCTTAAATAAATGTCTCTATTTTTCATATTACATGTCTGGATATCTTCTAGACAGACTTCATATATGAAAATAATATTTCCATATTTTTATGATAAATGAAATTAAAGATATTTAAACCTAAGGTAGTTGCCTAAAGTAAATGCCCAAGGTATAATTGGGTATCAAGTCCTTATCATTTTAATTCAAAAGCCACTTTGGTATAATGCCACCAAAATAGTGACATAGGAGACCCAAGTCACAGTTTCTCAAAAAAGATCTATAATTAGACAGCCATCTATGAAAAGAAAAGAAAAACAGAAGTTTTGGTACATTTACACAATGGAATTCTAAGCAGCAGAAAGAAAGAAGAAGCTCTTACCCTTTGCAACAGCATGGATGGAACTGGACAGCATTATGCTAAGTGAAATAAGCCAGGTGGTGAAAGACAAATACCATATGATCTCACCTATAAGTGGAACCTAATCAGCAAAACAAACAAGCAAGCAAAATATAACCAAAGATATTGGGAATAAGCTGACAGTAACCAGAAGAGAAATGGGAGGTGATAATGGGGGGGAAAGATGAAGAGTTTACAGGTACAACTATAAAAGACATATAGACAATAACAAGGGGGGGGTTGGAAACAGGGGATGGAGGTGGGGAAGGCTGGAGTGGGGAGGTGTGGGAGGGAAAGCAGAAAAGTGTGCTTGAACAACAATAAAAATCAAAAGTATTAAAAAATTACATAAAACTATATAAAAAAAGAAGGTCTGGGAGACATGATATTTTAGCAACTTGGTGAAATAAAAACTCTGAGAATGACCACACAAGAAGAAAAGAAAGAGCTGCATTTTCCTGCAGAATCCAATCACCAAAGCCAACATTGGTAGAACCAGGAGAAAACTTTGAAATTCAAGGAGTTTTCTTTACCAAGAAAAAAAGTATAGGGTGAAAAGCCAGCTTCTCCAGCATTACTGGGCACTACATAAAGGGCTGGATTCAGTTTCACTGCTTCCCAACCAACAAAGTTGAGATGTATCAAGATAGCTTAGAACAAGGTAGAATTTCAGTAGCTATTAATGGCAGCCAAGCAGTAGAATTTATAAGAGTTCACAGTGGCTTACCCTACACACAAGGCCAGTAGATTTTAGCACTAAAGAAATTATTGGCCAACACAAATGCCATGGATCACCTACATACGTATTTCCATATTTCTTATTCTACAAATATTTGCATGCACTGAAATAAGTTACCTGAGTTTCTCCCTGCTTCACTCCTCCACCTCATCAGAGACAGAATCATACTAGCAGTCAGTTCAGGCCTCTGAAGCTGTGTCAATGTAAGAAACCATCCTGGACCTATAAAGCTGTCCCTCACCCCCATGGCCATGCTCCTGCCTGTGCACTTGCATGCTGCCAGCCTGATGACCTTCACTGGTCTACACTGTAGTACGCCCTCCTAGGGGAAGTATGTGCATTCACAAGAGAGCAGGCTAACAGCCTGGACCCTACAGGTGCTTATGCTCCTGGATCAGTTCCTGTCTTCTTTCACCAGCCTACACAATCCCATTCACCTGTAACTAGACCCAACCTGCACACATGTACATCCCAAGCCCTATCTAGTCACTGACCTCCAGTGCAGTGTGGATACAGGGGAGAAGACTGTATAGTCACAGTAGAGCACGTTGTGAACCAGGGCCCTCATAGCTTCCAGTGAAGCTATGGGACCCTGTCCTTGTTGTCTGTGTTGACCTCCATCAGTCACTAGGTGTGTGTTTGCAACTTGTTCCTGCCACTACATTGGAACCTGCATCTTGCCCTCATGGCTAAGTGTATGCACATTAGCAACTCCAACTAGCACTATTAACTGACCTGGATATTAGCTACTGGACTTAGATACAACACTAAACAGCCCAGTATTCCTTGTAGCCATAACAGAAGCTCCTCCGTGCTCACAATGAACCACACAGTTGTCACTGCTCTGGAATCCAATGACTTGAATTGAAGACACATTACACTCCACCAGACCCATTGCAATCACAAGCCCCCACATGTGATACCTTGCCCCACAGGACCCAGGATCAAAGTGTACACTAGCACATCCCCACTTACAAGTGAAAGTTTATATTTTCTGAAGTCAGTTTATGAAAGTCTGGATGGGATAATTAGTTCATTAAACTTTATAACTGCAGACACATAAGAAAGTGTTCAGGAATCATGAAGAATCAGGGAAACATGACTTCATCAAAAGAATACAGTAAACTTTCAGAAACTAGCTTCAGATAAATGAAGATTCAGGTATTACCTGAGAAAGAATTTAAAATAAATTCATCCAAAGATGCTGAGAGACCTACAAGAGAACACAGATAAACAATTTAATGATATCAGAAAAACAATACAAAAGTAAAATGAGAAGTTCAAGAAACATGTATAAAGGATACATGGATAAAGTCAAAGGTGGGTAGGATTAAGGGTAGAAGGTGGAGATGGATGGGTTGGGGTGGAATGGTGGCAGGGGAGTGGAAACAACTGTACTTGAACAATAATAAAAACAATTTTTTAATAAAAAACACAAAATAAAATAAAAAAGAAACAAAAATAAATAGAATCTATAAAAAAGAACCAAACAAAAATTCTGGAGCTAAATAATGCAGTGAGTAAAATAAAAAAATGCAACAGAGAACATGAACAGCAGAGTAGAAAAGATTTTTTTTAATCAATGGGAAAGAGGATAGTAACTAAAATAACCCAGTCTGAGAAAGAAACATAAAATGAAAGACTGACAAATACCTAAGTGATTCATAGAAACCACAACAAAAAATAAAACTTAAACTAAATTATTGGGGTTTTAGGGAGAGAAGATAGGGACAAAGGGCAGACACTTATCTTTACATAAATAAATAATGGTTGAAATCTTCCCAAATATTGGGAGAGAATAGAAAAATTAAAAGTTACCCCAATATTCAATCCAAAATGGTATTCTTTAGGACATATTAAAATAAAACTGTCTAAAAATAAAGACATGAGAATAATTTTGAAAGTAGAAAGAAAAAATCTCACAAATAAAAGAATTTATAATAAGGCTGTAAGTGTATTTCTCAGCAAAATAATTTTCAGGATGGAAGAGAATGGGGTGACATATTCGAAGTGCTGGAAGAAAGTGCCAGTATCAAAAACACTTCATCTTCTGAAGGTTAACCTTCAAAAAGGAACTCTCACCCTTTGTGACAGCATGAATGGACCTGGAAATTATTATGCTAAGCAAAATAAGCCCGTCAGAGAAAAACAAATACCATATATCTCACTTATATGTGAAATATAATGAAAAAAATAAACTAATGAGCAAAACAAGACCAGAGGCATGGACAAATGAAACAGATGAACAGATTTCAGAGGGGAGGAGAATAGGGGAGTACTGGAAAGGATTAACTAAAGAAGGTATATGCAAATATGCATAACCCATGGACACGGACAACAATATAGTGAAAGCTGTAGGTGGAGTGGGGGATGAGGGCAGAGAAGCAAAGGGGGGCAGGGAGTGAGGGACATCTGTAATAGTGACAACAATAAAAAAACAATGAATATGAAATAAAGACTTTCCATAACAACCAAAACTGAAACATTACTACCAAACTTATGTTAAATGAAATGCTAAAAAGAATACTTCATGATGAAACAAAAGGATGCTAATAGATACCATGTAAAGCATAAAAATACATCATACTTGTATAGGCAATCATTCCTTAAGATTCATAATGCTCTAATAGTGCAATATGGCAGTGTGTTAGAATAGTTAAGCATAAAAAAGATTAAAGAACAGTGTTATTTGTTTTTCAATGCCTGGCTTATTTCGCTTAGCATAATGCTTTCCCTGATGTCACCTATAAGTGGAAGCTAATCAACAAAACAAACAAATGAGCAAAATAGAACCAAAGACATGGAAATAAAGAATAAACTGACAGTGATCACAGGGAAGGGGGGAAAGGGATACTGGGGAAAGAAGGGGAAGGCTGAAGTCAATGAACATATATAAAGGGCCATGGACGATGGGGGATATGGGGTTGAACGTGGATGGAGGTGGACAGGGCAAGGGAAAATAATGGGGGAGACAGGGGAAAATTTTTAATTGAACAATAAGGAAAAAAATTAAGATTATTTTGAGAGTTGCTAGGCATTCTAATACTAAAAGGCAATAAATGCTGCTTTTTATTCAAGTGGGGGTTGGTAGTAAATATTTTAGTCTTTGATGAGAGTCTCCATTGTAACTACTCAAATCTGCCATCACAGTGTAAAAATAGTCATAGATAATAGGTCAAATAATAAACATGGCAGTGTTCCAGCGAAATTCATTTTTATAAAAGCAAGTGATGGGCCAAAAAATGTTTAAAAATGTATTAAGATAATTATTGCTACAAAAAATTGATGAAAGATACACAGTATAAGATGATTTAAGTTGTTATGTTAAAAACATAAAAGTTTCTTCCAAGTACTTCATACTGAAGCTATTGGTCCTTGTTTTAAATCCCATTATTCTCAATAGATAGGCTCTGAAAAGCTTAACCACATTCTTTGAAATATTGGGTCTGTCTTTGTTGCTGTTTCTGTGAAATAATTGAGTGTGGTACATAATTAGAAAGTTATTTATTTACTTATTATTTTGGAGCTCCTAAAAAGCATAAGTTTACTGTACTTTAATATTGTAACTCTCATTCAGACCATGTGACATATTAAGCAATCAAAAAGTATTTGTTGAATGTATGGTTGAGTAAGCAAACAACTTAAGTGATTGAGTAATAAAAATTCATTAAAATTAAAGGAGAAAAGAATAGAGCTTTTGTATGGTATCAACGTTAAATTGTTAGTATACAATATTATACATATGTATATACACACACATATATAACAGAACATATACAATGTTTTATGTAATTTTCATTCTTACCAAAAAGCAAAAATCCTACAGTAGACTCACAAACAATTGAGATTCAAAGACTAACACTACAGAAATTTATAAATTTACAAAGTAAGGCAGCAAGAAGAAGGGTAAAGCAAAACTACAAAACAAGTAGAAAGTTCTTACCTAGGAATAATTACTGTAAATATGAATGGATTAAAAATTTCAAACAAAAGGCATAAAGTGGTCTAATGGATTTTAAAAATAGACCCAACACTATGCTGTCTACAGAAGAGGACACACATAGATAGGCTCAAAGTGAAGGGATGTGAAATATATCCCATGCAAGTCTAAAGCAAAAAAAAAGTGGTGGTAGTTTTACAATATCAGAAAAATAAGTTTAAGCCAAAAATGGCAATAAGAGACTAAAAAAGTCAATATATAATGATAGAAAGGTTAATTCATCAAGAGAATATAACAAGTGTAAATATATTCAGACTCAACATACAAACACCAGAATATAAGGAAATGCTAACAGATCAGAAGATAGAAATAGACAACAATAAAAAAATAGTAGGGACCTTCAATACCCTACTTTCAGCATCCAGACATAAAACCAATCCAGAAATATGGGCCTTAAACCATACTTTTAGTCAAATAAATCTAACAGACATTTACAGAGCATTTCTTACAACAGAGTCAAAATGCAGATGTCTCTCAAGTGCATGCAGAATAGTCTTCAGCATAAGTCATATGATAGGTCACAAAACAAATTTTAGTAAATTTAAAAATGTAATCATATCCATTATCTCTTTTGACCAAAATGATGTGAAATTAGAAATCAATGATGTGAAATTAGAAACCAAAATGATGTGAAATTAGAAATCAATCAATTAGAAATCATTAGAAAAAGGAAAACTCACAAATACATGAAATTAAACAACATATCCTTGAACAACCAATTGGGAACAACAAAAGGGAAATAAAAAATAGTTTGAGACAAACAAAATGGGAACACATCATAACATAATGTAAAACCAATGTAAAACCATGGATAATGTAAAACCAATTATGGGAAAAAGTTTGTAACAATTAATTTTTACATTAAAAATGAAGAAACACCTCCTACAAACAATTTAACTACATACCTCAAGGAACTAAAAAAATAAATTAAGAACAAAGTTAGCAATAGTGCAGAAATAACAAATAAATATGAGGCCAGAAAAATATTTTAAAATTATCACAAAAAAGCTGAGTTTTTTAAACATATAAACTAAATTGACAAGACTTTAGCTAGACTAAGGGAAAAAAATCAGTAAACGAAATAGGAATCAAAAGAGGAGACATTACAACTGGTTCCACAGAAATACAAATAATCATAAGAGACTACTATGAACAATTATACACCAACAAATTGCACAACCTAGAAGAAATGGTTCAGTTCTTACAGTCATACAACTTACTAAACCTGAATTAGGAAGAATAGAAAATTTGAACATATCAGTAAGTAAGGAAATCAAATCAGGAATGAAAAGCCTCCCAACGCTACAAAGACACACACATACAAAAGTGCAGGACTGCATTATTTCAGTGGCAAATTCTCCTAAACGTTTAAAGAAGAATTTCAAGAAACAGTGATCTGAGCTAATATGTCATATTGTAGAGAATTTTTAAAACAATATAGTTTATAATGACAATATTCACATATTAATATGTTAATACAGTTTAATGGTGGAAATATGCTGTGGTACCCAACAGCTGAGAAAGTGCTATCTTTAATTGTTTATTTTATGTTCTTACATTTTTTACCTTATCTGTTCCTATTCTCAAGCAATTATATTAAAATTAATTTGAATAAAATCTTAAGACCAATAAAAAATAAGAATTAATAAGAGGCCTATTCAAATTATTCCAAAAAAAAAT
Organism: Carollia perspicillata; assembly: GCA_004027735.1. Lineage (NCBI taxonomy): Eukaryota > Metazoa > Chordata > Mammalia > Chiroptera > Phyllostomidae > Carollia > Carollia perspicillata. The sequence goes on along the minus strand of PVKM010007059.1, from coordinate 18,970 downwards.
GAAGAGGAGAGGATACTCACAAACTCATTTTAAAAACCAGCATTCTAGCCTTGGCTGGTGTAGCTCAGTGAATTGAGCACTGGCTGTGAACTAAAGGGTTGCCAGTTCATTCAAAATCAAAGCACATGCCTGGGTTGTGGCCAGGTCCCCAAAGGGGGCCATGTGACAAGCAACCACACATTGATACTTCTCTCCCTTTCTTTCTTCCTCCCTTCCCCCTCTCTAAAAATAAATACATAAAATCTTTTTAAAAACCTGAGAATTCTATTACCCCAAAGCCAGATAAGAACACAATAAGATAAAATTAGAGGCCAATATCCTGATGCAAAACTTCTCAACAAATAATTTGCAAACTAAATTCAACATTTAAAAGGATCATACAAACAGATCCAATGGAACAGAATAGAGAACACATAAATAAATCCAAGTTTCTATGGTCAATCAATATTTGACAAAAGGGGCATGAATATACAATGGAGTAAAGATATTCTCTTTAAAAAATGGTGATGGAAGAACTGGATTAGTACATGCAAAAAAAAAAAAAAAGGAAAGAATCTAGACCCCCAACTTACACCATGCACAAGAATAAACCCAAAATGGATAAAAGATTTAAATATAAGTCATAACACCACGAAAGTCCTAGGGTAGAATATAAACAGAGAGATTGCATATATTCTACATAGCAATATTTTTACCAATATAATTCCTAAGGACAAGGAGATAAAGGGAAAATAAACAAATGGGAACACACCAAATCAAAAAGCTTTTGCATGGCTATAAAAATCATCAGAATGAAAAGGGAACCAACTGTATGGGAGAACAGATTTGCCAGTGATATTTTAGACAAGGGTTTGATCTCTTAAATATATACAGAATTCACATGACTTCAAACCAGGAAATCAAACAATCCAATTAAAAAGTGGGCAAAGGACCTGAATAGACCTTTCTTCCAGGAGGACATGTACATGGCCCATATACGTATGAAAAGATGTTCCACATCATTAGCCATCAGAGAGATGTAAATTAAAACCACAATGAGAAATCACTTGAAGCCTGTCAGAATGACAGAATGACTGTCATTAATAAATTTAAAAATGCTGAGAAAATGGAAAATTACTGTACTGTTGGTGGGAATGCAGACTGGTACAGCCACTGTGGAAAACAGTATGGAATTTCCTCAAACAACTAAAAATGGAACTGCTTTTTGACCCAGCATTTCTACTGCTTGGAATATACCCTAAGAATCCTGAATCACCAATGAAAAACAACTTACACACTCCTGTGTTCATAGTGGTTCTATTTATAATAACCAAGTACTGGAAATATCCTAAGTGCCCATCAGTAAATGAGTGGTTGAAAACACTATGGTATATTAACACAATGAACTGCATTGCAGCAGAAAGAAAGAATGAACTCCTACACTTCACAATAGCATAGATGGAACTGGAGAATATTATGCTAAGTGAAATATGCCGGTTGGTGAAAGACAAATACCATACAATCTCACCTATAAGAAAAACCTAATGAACAAAATAAACTAATGAACAAAATAGAGCCACAAGCACGGAAACATGAAACAGATTGAAAATGACCAGGGGGAGTGATGAGATGGATAATGGTGGAAAGAAGAGGAAGGAACTAGTCAAAGAACATGGATGAATGACCCACGGACATGGACAATAATTTGGGAATTGACTGTGGGAGCAGGGGTAGGAGATGGGATGGGCAGAAGAGGGCAAAGGGGGGAAAAATTGGAACTGTAATAGAATAACAATACCAAATGATTGAAAAAAATAAACAGTATTGGAAAAAGTGGATAATCACATGAAAAAGAATGAAATTGGACCCGTAATCATACCACTCACAAAAAAGTAACTTAAAGTGCATTAAAGATTAATATAATATGAAGACAGTATGGGTGAAAATCTCCTTCACATAGTGTTATCAACAACTTTTGGGATATGACACCAAAGCGAAAACACATAAATATACACAATTATTTGACCTTCAAAAATAAGAAAACCCTGTCATTTGTGACAACATAGAAAAACTGGAGCATATCATGCTCTGTGAAATAAGTTAGATAAATAAATACTGTATGATATCATTTATATACAGAATCTAAAAAAAGTGAAACACATATAAAATAATAATAGAATGACAATTAACATAGGTGAAATGGAGAAATATTCATGAAACCCAGGTACACTTCATTATAAGATGAATAAATTCTGGGGATATATTGTATAGCATGGTAATTATAATGAATAATATTAACTATAATCATTTCTTTTTTAAGTATCTTATGGTTTGTGTATAGAAATGTAACTAATTGTGTGATGTGATGAAGGTGTTAGCTAATGCTGTGTTGGGAGTAATTTTGCAACATGTTCATAAATGAGTTAAATCAAGATGTGCATCTTAAATTTACACAATGTTTTTTTTAATTATATTTCAATAAACAATGGAACAAATCAACATTATTATATCTACCCTCAGAAAATGTAATTATGTGTTCCAAAATATTTTTTAATTTATGGGTTCCTATTAATTACAACAAATTCTCCTTCCCCTATTCCCCTATGTTCTCTTCTTTATCTCCCTATCTACCTCTCCTTTTTCCTTCTTGTTTGCATATGTAATGCTATATTAGAAATTTCCAAAATGATAATTGAATAAGACTTATTTTTTTCTGTAAACAAACCACAAATCTATTTTCATTCACTGCTTGTGTTAACAGTGTGAAACAGTTATTTATTCATTTAGTAAAAAATCATTATCAAGTCCTTTATTGTGCCAGCCAGTCTACTGAAAAGAAGATACCTTAATTAATGGTTATTAGACATGAAGCCCAGATTAAACTAGAAATGTGAAAGAACTTTATTTAGCCATGGGGAAGAAAAGCATAATTTAATGCCTTAACTTAACTGTTTCAAAATATTTCTAGGAAAATTAGATAAATAGAAATATTTGGGAGTCCTGGCCTGATGGAGGCATAGGTAGAAATGCCTCCTTGCACAACCAAAAAAAGGATATCAACCAATTAATAAAAAAATAAGCAGCCCTGGCTGGTGTAACACAGTGGATTGAGTGTGGACTGTGAATCAAAGTGTTGCCAGTTGAATTCCCAGTCAGGGCACATGCCTGGGTTGTGGGCCAGGTCCCAAGTGGGGGCCATGTGAGAGGCAACCACATACTGATGTTTCTCTTCCTCTCTTTCTTTCTCCCTTCCCCCTGTCTAAAAATAAATAGATAAAATCTTTATAAAAAGAATATATCTCACTTAAAAATATATATATATATATATATATATAAACAATAAGCGACCAGAAGTGCCAGAAAATCAAACTGCATGGAACTTCAGCAGTCAAAGTGTTAAAGAAACATTCACCCAGACTGGTGGGGGGAGGGCAGATATGGGAGATGGACACCTTAGCAGAGAGGATGAGGCAATGTGGCAGACCACATGGACAAGGCTGGGCTGGCTGAATGGGATACTAAAGACTGAAAGCTAGCTGTAAAATACTGTGGGGGTTGCCATGGTGGGAGAAAGTCCAAGTCTCATATGACAGTTTGTTAGAAAGTGGGGCTAGAGGAGAGCAAGAGAGTAGCATTGGTCATATTCTGACATCCCCTCACAGACAGCACAATGACACATTGATGGTTGCCTTGCCCTGGTAAATAGCTGAAGCTCCACCCCCTTACAATATAACAGGTGCACCAAGACAAAGAAATATGACTCAAATGGAAGAAAAGATCAAAACTCCAGAAGAAGAGCTAAGTGACAAGGAGATAGACAACCTGACTGATGTAGAGTTCAAAACACTGGAGATCAGGGTGCTCACAGAAATGCTTGAATATGCTCACAAAATAGAGAGAAAAGTGAAGGCTAAAAAAGGTGAAATAAAGGAAAATATATAGGGAACCAGCAGTGAAGTGAAGGAAGCCAGGACTCAAATCAACAGTTTGAACCAGAAGGAAGAAATAAACAGTCAGTCAGAACAGTATGAAGAAATAAGAATTCAGAAAAAATGAGGAAAGGCTTAGAAACCTCTGGGACTTCAGGCACTCTAACATCTGAATCATATGAGCACAAGAAGGAAAAGAACAGCAGCAAGAAATTGAAAACTTATTTGAGCAAATAATGCAGGAAAACTTTCCTAATCCAGTGAAGGAAATAGACTTCTAGGAAGTCTGGGAAACCCAGAGAGTCCCCAAAAATTTGGACCCAAGGAGGATTACACCAAGGCACATCATTATTAAGTTACCCAAAATTAAAGATAAAGAGATAATCTTAAAAGCAATAAGAGGAAAGAAAAGAGTTACCTACAAAGGAGTTCCCATAAGACTATCAGCTGATTTCTCAAAAGAAACCTTACAGGCAAGAAAAGGCTGGAAAGAAGTATTCCATGTCGTGAAAGGCAAGGACCTACATCCAAGATTGTTCTATCCAGCAAAGCTATCATTTAGAATGCAAGGGTAGATAAAGTGTTTCCCAGATAAGGCCAAGTGAAAGGATCATCACCAAGCCCTTATTATATGAAATGTTAAAGGGATTGATCTAAGTAATAGAAGATCAAAAACTATGAACAGTAAAATAATAACAAAATCATACCTATCAACAAATTAACCTGAAAAACAGAAATAGATGCTAAGCAAACAACCAGAACAGGAAAAGAGCCAGAGAAATGGAGATCACATGGAGGGTTTTCATTGGGGAGATTCAGGGGGAGACTAAGGGGAAATATACAAGGAATAAGAAGCATAATTGGTAGGCATAAAATAGATGGGGAGAGGTTAAAAATAGTATAAGAAACAGAGAAGCCAAAGAAGTTACATGTTCATGGACATGAACTAAGGGTGGGCATGCTGAAGGGCAGAGGTTGCAGGGTGGAGATGGTATAAAGGTGAGAAAAATTGGGACAACTTTCATAGCATAATCAATAAAATATACTTAAGAAAAGGAAAATAGAAATATTCAAGAGTCTTTCTATACACTGTTAAAGGCACATCTATTTGAAAATGCATGGATACTTGGTTTAAGCCACTAAATAAAATATCTTACAAATTTTTATACCATACCCAGATGAATTTTATATGCACATATATTCATAAATACACATACTTTGAATTTAGAAGGAAATAGATAGGTATGGTACAAATATTCATAGTGTTAAATGATACATAACATACCATAAAAGTGAGTTATGTTACTTCTGCAGGTTATGCCATCATCTCTTGGAATTTTTAGAGAAATGAGGATGTTTGTAAAAGACAGATACTGTGTTAGCGTAATGTGTGCAACTTAGATTGCTTAATGGTTTATTTCCTTCTTCTAACTTCATGTCATGTATGGCCATTTTTTGGAGTTAATGCATCATATTGAAAGAGTAGGTTTTAATGTCAGAGAAGCTTGAGTTTGAATCCTAGCTCCACCATTTATTTACTGTGCAACAAATAACTTAAACTGTCTGCACCTCAATATTTCTCTTTCAAACAAATGTTCCTAACGCCTTCTTTATAAGCCTGTTATATATATTATATTTGAGGTATAGAAAGATGTTGGCAAAAAATAAATTACAGCTATTTGTGTTTTTTTGTTATTCTGAAATATTTATCTAAAATAGGAATATGTAGCCCTGTCTGGTGTGACTCAGTCGGTTGGAGCATCATCCTGTCGACCAAAACATCATGTGTTCAATTGCTGTTAAGGGCACATACACAGGTTGTGTATGCAATTCCTTGTCAGAGCATGCATGAGAAGGCAACAATTAATGTTTCTCTTTCACATTAATGTCTCTCTCCCCCCGATATTTCTCTCATTCTCACTTTCAAAGCAATGAAAAATATGTTCTTGGATGAGGATAAAATACAAAATAAGAATGTGTGCTTTATTCATTAAATGTCTGATATATTGTCAAGAAAAGTTGGAAAACTGTCATTCTAGAGCAGAGCGGTGATAATTTTTCTCCCTCAATTACATTTGTTCTTAAAGAGTGATCCTCACATCTGCCATGTTTGTCTCATCTAGGAGTTTGTTAGAAATTCAAATTCATGAGTTTTATCCCATTCATCAGAGTCTCTGTATACTAACAAGGTCTCCTCTTGACACTTATGCACATTAATGTTTGGGAACCACTATTCTTCACTACCCATTATGCTTTTTGCCTATACAGTTTTATCTCTCTTACCTATTCAAACCTTTCAGTGTACAACTTCTGTCCTGGTAACATGATATAAAAGCCAAATACAAACTGAATTAAGAAATATTAACTCACTGTTGGATGCACTCTAATCTCAGGATGTTTGCTCAAAGCTTCTCCTCTCTTTCATCTCTACTCCCTGTAGAAAGAGAATTCTATAAAATCAAGGATATTGGGAAATTCAGTGGCCACTCAATGAAGAGTTCTCATTGTATGGTGCCAAATTTAAAAGGAATTAGAATTCTCTTCTTACTTGAAATTCATCTCTTCTTATTTTTTTTTCACTTTGTGAGAGTTAGGAGGTCAGGTATGCCAAGTGAACTCTTGCTGGAGATTTAAAATAATTGAGTAAGAAATAGTCAGGCCTCTTATTTGGTTTGTAGAAAGCTCATATACATCTATAGAAAAAATAAAAAATACCTCTTTAATGATAATAATAATAATATGTCTAAGTGTTTTGTTCCTGTATCTGTCCCATTGGTTATACCAAAAACTCAAACTCTGGCACTATTATGAACATCATTTTACAATGGTGAAAGTGATATTTAAATGACTTTATCAAAATCAGCCAATTAGTTAATGGTGAGACCAAGATTATTTTCTGTATATCCTAATTACAGACTCATGCTTACAGCTATCATGCTCAAGTGCCTCTAGAAAAAGTTAATGGGTACCTACATCTTGTTTAGTTCATGAAATGACATAGTGGTTGGAATCAGAAAATAATACCTTAGGGTTAAATAAATGAAAAAAATATGTAAGACAATTAATTTTCAATAATGATCATATTCAACAGGTTTTGTGTATAGATATATATTGGGCCAAATTCTTAGCAAATAATGAAGAATATGTATGTGTCTCCAGATTTCATGCAGTGATTGTTGAGAAATAATTATTTGGGCCAATGATTTTGGAGGATTTAACTATAACATATTGGTTTTTGACAAATTATGTCACCAAGAAGAAAGTAAAATATTTCATAATTGCCTTGTTAATGTTGTTGTTAGTGCTGGTGTTTCATTTTTAATGCAGTCTTCCAGGAGATTTTGAACACAGATTGACCATTTTGTGAATATTAAGACAGTCAGTCCTAAGCTGTCATGATTTCCCAAATATCTTCATCTGGCATAAGAATAGAAACTATCTTTTAAAAAGCTCATTTAACTTTAGTATAAATTTCTAATTCAATGATCAATAAATAAAAGCCATTAATTGTTTATAATAAATGTATTTAACATTATAGTAATTGTGATAATAATATCTGGTTCACTGCCTTCATTCCAAAAAGTAATTTTAGAAAACTAAATCACTGGTCCAGAATATGAAACTTATAATCAAAGACAATTTCAAGACTTAAGGAAAGTTGTTCCAATGTATGTTGAAGACTAGATTCCTTCACAAGAATATCAGGTCAGTATTGGCGCACTGCTTCTATGCATTTGCTTATGGGAAATTAACTTATTTAGTGTGTGTGCACATGGACTGACCTTCCTTAGAGACATATTCATTACCATTTACATCATTCTCCCATATTCCCAAGTTTCTACTCTAAAAATAGCCTTTTACCTAAATTTCTTCTAATAGTCATTCAGTCATCAAGTCCCACCACCCTTCCATAATCTTTTACTTTTCTCCTACCCTTAAATGTATTATTTTAGTCCCTGACCCAAAAGACTAAACTCTCTACTCTTTATCTCTTTCTTGTCTAACCTGCTACACAGGCAATATTGTCCAGATGCACTTTTGGAGCTCAAACTATTATCTTGTCATTGTGCTGATAAGGTGATGCAAACTTTTAATGTTTTTTTTTTTAATCAGAACAAATACAATCTTGTTTCAAACATTCCAAATAGCAAAGTCCATTATTAATGAGATTACTCCAACTTTTGTCTTTTCCTCAACATGACTAGCAGCTAATTTACTCAAATATGCCTTCCTGTCTCTCTTATCTGTCATGACAATTTCCATTTCAGAAGCATTCCTCATATGTCATTCATGATTGGTTCTTCCTCTCCTTTCAATGTATTCAAATCTTACTCTTTTGCTGGTGAAGAAATGTTGTTATATGAAGTGTGCATACTGGAATGCACATTGCTAACCAGATCTGAGTTCAGGTTCTTACTCTACCATTAATATCTATGGAACTTCCATGAAGTCATTGAACAGTGCTCAACCTGTTATTAATAATTGTATTTCACAGTGACCAATTATTTTGAGCATTTATTGGCAGATAAAAATATTATGTCAACAGTTTTCAACATTGTGTATAAATAATTTTCTCTAACAATTTGGTTCCCATCACAAGAGAAATGAAAGCCAGATATGATTTGAGGCACTTATGCACTGAAGGCATTCTGAGACTACACCTATATTTTGTAAGTTTTAAAAACATATTTTAATACAAAGAAATATTTTTAAATAGCAAATTAATTATACATTCTGATAGACATAAGCTTATAGAACATTAATACAAACCAAAGTAAGATAAAGTATATAAGTGCACTGATTAAAGTATACATTATTATCATTAGAAATACTGCTTCATAACACATACTACTAGTTGGAACTGAGCTCTCCAGCACCTATTCCAGACAGCTCTGATATATTCTTAATGGGTAGGAATGGGAGTAATAATTAATAATTGTATTTATTTTATTTTATTTTTGTTCAAGTACAGCTTTCTACCTTTTCTTCATGCCCCAGCCATACCCATCCCTCCACTGATTCCACCCACCTTTGCTTTGTCCATGTGTCCCTCATAGTTTTCCTGAAAACCCTTCACCCTTTTCCACCCATTATCCCATACCATATCCACTCTCATAACTGTCCGTTGTTCTTTTTATCTAAAATTTAATTGCTGTTCAAGTACAGTTTTCTGTCTTTTACTCCCATTCCTACCCAGCCCACCTACCCAGTCCTCCACCCTCCCTCCCATTTCCACCTCCGCCTAGTTTTTGTCCATGTGTGCTTCATAATTGTTCCTGTAAACCCTTCCCCTTTTCCTGTGAAATTCCCTTCCCTCTCCCCTCTGCCCAGTCCTCTATTTCAGTGTATTTGGTTATATTTTGCTTGTTTGATTGTTTGATTGTTCAGGTTCCTGTTAAAGGTAAGATTATGTGGTATTTGTCTTTCTGCATACAGGTCTTTTACCTCTTTGGTTAGGTTTATTCCTAGCTATTTTACTTTTCTTTTTGTTATATCAAATGGGATTTTTTCTTGATTTCTGCTTCTGCTTTTTCATTATTGTTATACAAAAATGCCTTTGATTTGTGGATATTGACTTTGTGTCCTGCTGTTTTGCCAAATTCATTTATTAGGTTGAGCAGTTTTGGGGTAGAGTCTATAGGATTTTCTACGTACACTATCATGTCATCTGCAAATAGTGACAGTTTTGTTTCCTTTTTTCTGATTTGGATGCCTTTTATTTCCTTTTCTTGTCTGATTGTTGTGGCTAGGACTTCCAATACTATGTTGAATATAAGCTGTGAAAGTGGACAATCTTGTCTTGTTCCTGATCTTAGTGAAAAAGCTTTTAGTTTTTGCCCATTGAATATGATGTTGGATGTAAGTTTCTCATATATGGCCTTTATTATGTTGAGGAATGCTCCCTCTGTTCCCACTTTGCTCAATGTTTTTATCATAAATGGGTGCTGTACATTATCCAGTGCTTTTTCTGCATCTATTGATATGATCATGTGTTTTTGTCTTTGCTTGTGTTTATGTAGTGTATTACATTTACTGATTTGTGAGTGTTGAACCATCCTTGCATCCCTGGGATGAATCCCACTTGGTCATGGTGTATGATCTTTTTAATGCATTGTTGGAGGCAGATTGCCAATATTTTCTTGAGGATTTTAATGCCAATGTTAATCAGTGATATTGGCCTGAAATTTTCTTTCTTTGTTGGGTCTTTATCTGGTTTTGGGATTAGGATGATATTAGCTTCATAAAAAGAGTTTGGGAGTCTTCCATCCTTTTGAATTTTTTCAAGTAGTCTGTGGAGAATAGGGGTTAGCTCTTCCCTAAATGTTTTGTAGGATTCTCCTATGAAACCATCTGGTCCAGGGCTTTTGTGTGTCGGTAGTTTTTTGATTACTGCTTGAATTTTTTTTATTTTTATTTTTTGCTGTTATTGGTCTGTTCAGGCTTTCTACTTCTTCACTGAGTTTTGGAACATTATATTTTTCTAGAAATTTGTCTGTTTCACCTAGGTTTTTACCTTTCTTTGCATACAGTTTTTCATAGTAATTTCTTACAATTCTTTGTATTTCTGTGGTGTCAGTTGTAATCTTTCCTCTTTCATTTCTGATTGTGTTTATTTGGGTTGTCTCTCTTTTTTTCTTGATGAGCCTGCTTATAGGCTTGTCCATTTTATTTATCTTTTCAAAGAAACAGCTCCTTGATTCATTGATTCTTAGAATTGTGCTTTTTGTTTCTATGTCATTTAATTCTGCTCTGATCTTGGTTATTTCTTTCCTTCTAATAGCTCTGGGCTGTCTTTGTTGTTGTTCCTCAAATTCCTATAGGTGTAGGGTTAAGTTGTTTGTGTGAAATGTTTCTATCTTTTTTAGGTAGGCCTGTATTTATATGAAGGTCCCTCTCAGGACTGTCTTTGCTGTGTCCCATAAAGTTTGAGTTGTTGTGAGTTCATTTTCATTTGTTTCCAGAAACTTTTTTATTTCTTCTTGAATTTCATTCTTGACCCATTCATTGTTTAATAGCACGCTATTCAAACTCCATTATTTTGAGTGTTTGGGTTTTTTTCCTTTAGGGTTAGTTTCTAGTTTAATTCCCTTGTGATCAAAGAAAATGCTTGGTATGATTTTAATTTTCTTGAATTTGTTGAGACTTGTTTTGTGTCCTATCATGTGGTCTATCTTTGAAAATGTTCCATGTGCATTTGAGAATAAAGTGTATTTTGCTTCTTTGGAATGAAAGGCTCTATGTATATAAGTTATGTTCATTTTATCTAGGGCTTTGTTCAATGTTACAACATCTTCGTTGATATTTTGTTTGGAGGATCTGTCCATTTTTGACAGTGGGATGTTAAAATCCCCTATTACAATTGTGTTGCTGTGAATATCCTTCTTGAAGTCCTCTAAGATTTTCTTTATGTATTTGAGTGCTCCTACATTGGGTGCATAAATATTTGCAATGTTTATGTATTCTTGGTGGATTCTTCCTTTGAGCA
>PVKM010007058.1:19034-42600 GCA_004027735.1 Carollia perspicillata | reverse complement strand
AAGGAGTTCATCATCACCAAGCCCTTATTATATGAAATGTTAAAGGAATTTATCAAAGAAAAAGAAGATTAAAAATATGAACAGTAAAATGACAGCAAACTCACAGTTATTAACAACCACACCTAAAACAAAAGTAAACTATGTGGACAGCTAGATCAGGAGCAGATCCGCAGAAATGGAGATCACAAGGAGGGTTAGCAACAGGGGAGTGGGAGGAAGAGACAGGGGCAGAAGGTACAGAGAATAAGTAGCATAGATGGTAGGTAGAAAATAGACAGGGAGAGGGCAAGAATAGTGTGGGAAATGTAGAAGCTAAAGAACTTATGACACATGGACATGAACTAAAGGGAGGGAATGTGGGGGGTGGTGGAGGGTGGAGGGGAATGAAGGGAATGGGACAACTGTAATGGCATAATCAATAAAATATATTTAAAAAATAATAAAACCAGTAACAAATATATATATATAGAGAGAGAGAGAAGAGTATACATTCAAACCTCCTTATAAGAGTAGAGATTATAGCCAAACAGGGGTCATCCCTACTACAGGGTCCCTTATTCTTGATTTCAGTTTCTCTCATACTCTTCAGCTGCATTTCTATTTCCTAAGATCTTACTTTTATTAAGGACTCACTTCCAAATTCTTGATTAATGCCCTTGTATATAATATAATGCTTGTTATTTTGAGCATTGCTCTGTTTATTTGTGGATATATATTTTTAAATTTTTTGGGTTTTGAAATTTTTTTTAAAAGATTTTATTTATTTTTAGAGAGGGGAAGGGAGGGAGAGAGGGAGAGAAACAACAATGTGTGGTTCTCTCTCATGCACCACCTAACTGGGGACCTGGCCTAAAACCCAGGCATGTGCCTTAGACAGGGAATCAATCCAGCAACCCTTTGGTTTGCAGGCCGGCACTTAATCCATGGAGCCACACCAGCCAGGTGTCTATTTTTTAATTTCATTAGAATTAGAAAACTTCCCTACCAAAAACCTAAGGGTTTTTTTTTTTTTTTTTGAAATGACTATGAAGCTAAGAGTTATGTTCATTTATATAAATTAAGAGTCTATATCTTCTTCGCTTTTTGTCCCAATGGGGGACATCCCATTAAGTATGCAGCAAACAGCTTCCTCCTTGTCACCTGAGTGAAGAGGACTTGTTACAGAACCCACACTTCAGCAAACTGCTGTTGAGTCTCTCTCAACATGTGGACGAGAGCGGCTTAAGTCTCTCCCTGGCAAAGGAGCAGGCTCAGGTAAGGGCCCTAGTTGAAGGGATGCTAGAAGGAAGGAAGAGGCTTCTGAGAGAAAAGATCCTTCAGATGTTTTTGATTTTCTAGGCATGGAAGGAAGTTCAGCTGCATAAGACAACATGGCTGAGGTCTGAGATTTTACACAGAGTAATTCAGGAGCTGCTTGTGGACTACTATGTGAAGATACAAGATGCAAACTTAAGTTCTGAGGACAAAAAGGTGAGGCAGGAGAGGTGAGGTAGGGTTTGGTTACCACAGGAATAAGCAGGCCAACTATGGCTTCATATGATTATATGACCTGGGGGAAGAAGAAGCTTCACATAATGGCTTATCAAAAAGAAATGGACTTGAGTTATGGGGGGAGAGGTGGGTGACACATAACTACAGTCCATTTTGAAGAGAAAGATCAACAGAAGGCACTGCCAGCTGAGAAGTTATCTGAAGGGGGTGACGTATTTGAGGACTTGGAAAATGTGTGAAGAACAGGTTTATGAGTATGGAAGAGATGGAGTGAAAGAAATTTTAGAGTAACCTCTTTTTGGTTTTATTCTCTCTCTTAGTTTCATGAGACCCTTGAACAACGGCTACTTGTGACTGAACTAGCACAGCTCTTAGGTCCTAGCCAGGAGAGGGAGACTCCTCCACTGCCAGGACTGGAGAAAGCAGACCTCCTGGAGCTCATGCCACCCTCAGAGGTTGGGGATGAACAAATATTGCCTTAATTTCTGCTATATACTTGAACATTTTTTTGTTAAGTTTTATTGTTTTTATAAAATGTACATGTTGCCCTGGTTGGTGCAGCTTAGTGGATTGAACACCAGCCTGTGAAACAAAGGGTCACCAGTTCGATTCCCGGTCAGGGCACACGCCCTGCAGGGGTAGATGGGGTTGTCTGCCCCGTCCCTGGTTGGAGGCATGCAAGAGGCAACCAGTCAAGGTTTCTCTCCCTCTCTTTCTTCCTTCCTCTCTCTCTAAAAAAAAAATAAGTAAAATCTTTTAAAAAATTAATTAAATAAAAAAAATAAATGCAGCTTGACATAAATAGTGTTATACCCTCTATGCTTGTATAGAGAACATAATCTGTTTTCACTTAATATATTTTGGACTTCTTTTCAAGTTGATCAATAAATGTAAATAAGATGATAACCCCTAATGCACTCAGCATGGTGTCCAGGCACATAGTGCTCAGTATTCTTATTATATCATGGGTTTAAATAACAGGAGTCCATTGTATGAATATAACACAATTTGTTTAGCCTTATTGATGGATATTAAAGATGTTTTTACATTTTCACTGTAAGAGACCACCCTGATGTGAATATATGTGTCTTTGCCCTTGTATGATTATTTCCCCAGTATTAGTGCTCCAAGTGGGGTCACTGGGTCAGAGGATACCACATATAGAATGTGTTGGTGCATATTGCCGAACTGTTTTCCCGAAAGATGTTTTCAGTGTCCCTGGTTCCCCATATTTTCATCAGTATGGGATTTTGACAGTCATATTATTCTTTGCTAATTTGACAGGCTAAAAGGGCATCTTCCTGTTTAGGCATTTGCTATTATAAACAGTGCTCTGGTGATTTACCCTGATAATTTTATTTTTATGTACATCCTTACTAAAAGCATTAAATTTTTTAAAAAATGAATCTCCCTGATGTCTTTTAATGCATTTCCTTTGCTTATCACTGAGATTGTTGTCCTCATGTATGCACTGGCTGTTCTTCCCAGCTCTGACAGCCTATTTGTATCTCTCTTTTTGTTTCTGTGGCTGCAGGATTTTGTGTGGATGAGAGCCCGGCTCCCACATGAAGTGGAGGAGCAGCTCAAGAAGAAATGTTTCACTCTGCTTTGCTACCACGATCCCAATTCAGGTGAGTGCTGACTTTCTGTGTTCTGTTCACAGCTGGCCCTCAGGGTTCCTGGGTGGCTCTTATGAGAACAATATATTTGAATTTTAGATTTGGAATAGAATCTGTGAAGCATAGGAGACACTGGAGATGTTTGTTTGTTTTCTTGCTGGTAGAAAAAAAATAAGGAATTTTGCGAGGACTCCTTTTGTTCAGTAAGGTGACAAGTTGGAGTGGCCTCTTGCTGCAGGGAAGGATGAGTTTGTTTACAGGAGAATCAGAATGGAATATGGAGGAAAGTTCAGGCTAATAGGTATTCCCCTTATTTTTATTTCTGTAATTTAAGGAGTAAGGGCCAAATGTGGAATTAAAGGTAAGAGTGAAGAGAACACAATTATGAGAACTGGGCCATTTTTAATAGGACATTAGAAAAAAACAGAATTTCTAGGACTAGAAGTAGGATAGGGGCCCTGAAAAATGGCCTTCAAAGGGCCATAGCAGTTAGGGTTTTTCTGTCCAGTCAGTGCTCTGTCTCTTCACCCAGATTCAGACAGTGAAACCCTGAAGGCAGCAAAGGTATGGAAACTGGCAGAGGTCCTGGTGAGTGAGAAGCAGCAGTGCCAGGATGCCGAGAGTCAGCAGAAGGAGCAGATGGTGCTGCTGGAGAAGAAGAGCGCCGCCTGCTCCCAGGTTTGTCTGAGCAGCGGGACAGCCTCTTCTCTTTCCCCCTGACCCCTGGGCACTTAGGGAAGACAGGGACTTCTGATGTGCTTTCTTTTTCTACTATCTTTTCTTTACACCCTCTTCCGCTTGCCTCCTGGGGGCTCAGGTGCTTCTTCGCTGCCTCGCTTTACTGCAGAGACTTCTTCAAGAGCACCGGCTGAAGACTCAGTCTGAGCTAGACCGCGTCAATGCCCAGTACTTGGAGGTTAAGTGCGGTGCCATGATCCTTAAGCTGAAGTGAGTTATGACCCCTATGGATCTAAGGGACAAACCACCCCCTGCAACCCTGGCCCTTGTCTCACTTTCCTTGTGGGGATCCAGTAAATGTTACAAAGCAGTGTTAGCCTTCAGATTACCCCAAAGCTTTCAACATTCTTTTACTTATTTATTTTTTTATTTTTAAAGATTTTATTTATTTATCCTTAGAGGGGAAGGGGAAAGAGAGGACAGAAATATCAGTGTACAGTTGCTTCTTGTGTGTCCCCTGCTGGGAACTGGCCTGTAACCCAGGCATGTGCCCTGACTGGGAATTGAACTGCGATCCTTTGGTTTGCAGGTCCATGCTCAATCCACTGAGCTACACCAGCCAGGGCTTGATTCTTTTATTTTAAAGCTTTCTGAAATAGGTACTTGACTGTGAGGTAAACTGTTCAGGAATTCAGAGTGCCCTTGTTTAATTTGTCACTGCTTAGTCCACACCTTTGACCATGGGGACGTACTGTGTCCCATTCCTAGCCCTGTTTCTATCAGGGATCCTCAGCTTCACATTTCTCTTTCCTCTGTCAGGATGGAGGAGCTAAAGATTCTGTCTGACACTTACACTGCTGAGAAAGTGGAAGTTCATCGTCTCATTAGGTGAGAACTCCTGACAGTTTGGTACAGCTATTCAGAGCTGGTTCCCACACTCAAGACTCATTCATTTCAACATGTTCCCATTCTTGACTACTTTCTGAGGAGCCAGATCCTTATATTGTATCTTCTGTGCCTGGGCTCTTAGGGACCGTTTGGAGGCAGCCATTAGTCTACAAGAACAGGACATGGAGAAGTCCCGGCAGGTCCTAAACACCTATGAGGTCCTTGGGGAGGAGTTTGACAGGCTGGTGAAAGAGTACACCCAACTCAAGCAAGCAACTGAGAACAAGCGCTGGGCACTGCGGGAGTTCGACAAGGCCTACCGCTGAACGTGGCTGGCCAGGAGGCATGGCTTGTGCACTGGCGCTGCGGCCTCCTCCTCCTGCTAAAAGGAGCACCTCCGCCTGGGGCCATCTTCACTCAAGGGCATGCAGGATGCTTGCTGGAAACACTGCAGTCATTTGGGCACCCTTCCGGTTCCTCTTCCTATTTACAGTGACTGAATCTGTTCTGCAAAATGTAGCTGATTTATATCATTTTATGCACAGCTATTTTTTCAGTGTCAACCCTTTATTGTATTTGATTATCTCTTGAATAAAGTGATACTATTGAGTCTTAAGTTTTAGTCATTTTTCCTTTGGGCAAAGATGGAAAAAGAGTATCAGAGGCTGTGAGGGTAAGGAGGGGAACTAAGTGGAAACCGAGGCAGATCTATAGTGCTACACAGAGGGCAGAGGTAGAAGTGCCAGCCTGTCCACGTGGAGTCGGACTTCATTCTCAGAGAGCAAGAGTGGATTAAAACTGGGCTTGCTCTTGAAGAACTAGAATCTGCAGAGAGGTGTTCGATGTTCAGGCAGGTGGGAACTATTCTGTCGCTGGCTGTCAGTGGGGGGTGTTATGATAAAGCTGCTAGGCATCCAGTTCTTGTTACAGGAAAGGACACAGACCACTGTGACCCTGCTGCCCTCTGGTGTGGTTGGAGGGTCACTTCTTTTTCCAAAAGCAGAGGGTGGGAGGGGATCACTTTGAGAAACCAAGTTCCATGGTCTACTTAGAACAAGGGAGGGCCCTGGCTAGTGTCAAAGTTGGCTGAGCAGAAGCAGAAGAAGAGGCCACACAGCTTCTCAAAGCACTTCAGGGAGACTGTTGTGAGGCACTCTTCTGCTTCGATCAAATACTGATAGTCTTCAATTAAATACTTGGATTGATTTATAGGAAAAATTAAGGTCTTTGACTCAACTTTAGTTATTTTTTAAATGGTGCTAACCACCGCTTACCTATGAGCAAAAGTTGGCCCACACAAAATGAACAAATAGCAGATAGATTAATGAAAAAACTCATACACAGTCAGTATTGCTTTGTTCTATAATTTTTTTCTCTCCAACTTCTTTGGGGAAAGCTTTCAAACCCACAGAAAGTTGAAAGAATAATACGATCAGCACCAATATACCCTTAACTGAGCTTTAACAATTGGCACTGTTTGGCTTTTTTTTTCTCTCTTTCCCCTCTCTCCTCTCCCTCTCTCTAGATAGAGAGTTAAAGATATAGTTATACAGACATTCCCCTCACAACCATTTTATACTTAGTTATATATATAACATTTCATCCCTTAGATACTTAAGCAGGCAACTCCTAAAAATAAGGGCTGTCTTCTGAATAATAAAATTATTATACCTAAAACCCAACAATTTTATATCTATTATTGAGGTCATATTCCAATTTCCCCAATTCTTCCTGGTCTAGAGCCCAGTAAAAGTTCATGTATTACATTTGGATGTTAGATTTCTTTAATTTCTTTTTTTTTTGTTTTTAATCTTCACCCAAGAATAGAGAGAGGAAGGGAGAACAAGAAACATTGGTCAGTTGCCTCCCGTATTTGCCCCACAACCTCCACAACCTAAGTATGTGCCATGACTGGGGATTGAACCCACAACCTTTTGGTATATGGGATGATGCTCCAATCAACTGAGTCACCTGGCTCGGGGTAGATTTCTGTATTTTAAAATAGAACATTCCTGGCCCTGGCTGGGTAGCTTGGTCAGAGTACTGTCCTGATGCACCGAGTTTGCAGATTCGATCCCTGTGACGGGTTCCTTTCTCCCTTCCTCTCTGAGATCAATAAGTAAAAGAAAAATTATAAATAATAAAATAGAACATTCCTCCCAGTTAAAAAAAATAAAATATACTTTCTGAAAATTCAAGGTGTGTTTACCTTGTAGAATGTCCCATTGTCTAATTGTTTCGTGTGGAGGTGAACTTGTTCCTCTCCTGTCCAATATAGTAGCTGCAAAGCTACATGTGGCTATTTAAATTCAAATTGAAGTTAATTAAAATGAAATAAAATGAACTTTCAGTAAGTGGGTGGTTACTGTATTAGACAGATGTATAATATTTATATCATTGCCAAAAAATTCTGTTAGTGCTGTAAGTCTACATTTCCTATGAACAGGAAGTAGTTCTGCAGGCTGTGTTAGACTCAGGGTAAACATTTTTTTGCAAAGAATACTTAATAGATGACATTATGTACCTCACATTACATAACTCTGGAGCTACATCAGGTCAGAATGTTTCACTATTAATTATGTTGAATTTGATGGCTTGATTAAGGTGGTAACTGCCAGATCTCCCTAATAAATTAAAGTACATTTTCTCTTTGTAGTTAGTAGCATCTGAAAATGAACATCAAAGATCTTAAAATAGTTCTTCCTGATATTTATTATGGCATTCATCATTTCCTCATTTAATTACAGGCTCATCTTGAACCATACTAGGTTTTGGTATTTCAAATAATAAGGATCAGTATGTTAATTTTAGTTAATTTCATAAAAAAATAAATTAATTACTGAGCTTATGAATGTAGTTTGGTAGAAGAAAAATCTTTCCAACAGTTCCATGTGAGGGGAAAGACATACAAGCTGTGTTCAGTCCCACTTGAAGGGAACACTAGTCTGGGTCCTTCCGTTCTCCACACGGACAGGAGTTTGCAGGAGGTGCCCTTCACGTATGCTGGTGTCTGTTGTAGAGTAGATGGAAGGGGGGACTTGGAGGGCAAGCCATGTGGCAGTGATTCCTGAGCGTCAGCGTCTTGGACCTCAGCTGCCCTCTCTCCCCCTCACACTTTCCAGAAAAGATTTATTCCTTTGTTCTTTCCTTCACTCTTTCACAGTCAGCTCTCTTCATTTACCACATTCAGTCTTTCACCACAGCTAATCAAGAATCAAGTCTGGCTGATTCTGCCTCCACGATAAAAGGCAAAGCAAATCACTTCCAGAACTTGGAGTAGAATAACTCTCCATAAGGAAATTGGGGCTCTCAGACAAACAAAGTCTGTCCCCTCAAGGTGCTCAGTGAAGGGTGGATGTCAGTGGTCTCCTGAGGAGTGAGCTTGCATTCTTCCTCAGCCACCCCAAACAGGAAACCCACCTCCTCCCCCAGAAGCCAGCCTGATGCCAAAGGACAGGGGAATCTCTGAGGTCCAGTTCCCTGTGGGGCCCCTCACCCCATGAAGAGTCTCTTCACATTTCCCATTTTGAGGGACCTGAGCTATTTTGTTAGAGGAACTAGCACCCCTACCTTGAGACAGTGAAAATATAGGAATCAACTCATGACGAGTGAGATAACAATCTGTAGAAATAATTTCCCCTAGAAGATGTTTTGTATTCGAGTGGCCGAGGTCCAGCCAAAGTGGCTAAGTAAGGTCTAGTTTCAGAAAAATACAGCTGAAATTTAGAGAGACCTACATGAACCAAGCCTGGCTGAAAAAAGGGCATGTAATCAAAAGCAAATGATCAAGCCCTGGCTGGTGTGGCTCAGTGGATACGGTGCCAGCCTGTGAACTGAAACTAGGCCAGATCCCCACTTGGGGCAGTGGAAGAAGCAACTGATGGATATATCTCTTGCATATCAAGGTTTCTCTCCCTCTTTCTCCCTCCCTTCCCCTCTCTCTAAAAATAAATACATAAAAATATGTTTTTAAGTAAATGATTAGCCCAGAGTACAGAATGAGTTACCTAAAGAGCAAGATTAAGTGTCTCCAAAGAAACAGAATCTATTCTATCTCTCTCTATATAGAATATGTACAGTCAAATCTCAGTTCTTGAATGTCTCGGTTCTCAAACAATTCAGTTCTCAACCAAGTCGTTCATGGAAAAAATGTCTCACTTGTCTACCAACCCTTTGGGGCTGATACCTGTATGATCAGTCACATGTCTCTCAGGCAACAAACAAAAGAGCTTTGGTTTTCAAACAAATCACTTCCAGAGCAGTTTTCCAGAATGAATTAAGTTTGAGAACCGAGGTTCCACTATAGATATATAATGAGAGTTATTTTAAGGAATTGGCTCATGCGATTGTGGAGCTGGCAGATCAAAAGTTTGTAGGGCAGGCCGCAGGATGGAAACTCAGAGGTGGTGCTGTAGTCTTCAGTCAGAATTTCTTCTCCAGGAAACCTCAGGTTTTGCTCTCACACCTTCAGCCGATTGGCTGAGACCCACCTAGATTACCAAGGGTACTCGAAGTCAACTGATTGTAGAGGTTGTCTAATATTCAGTGAAACTTGACTTCCCTTTTCTTATTACAGGTAAAATGCCATTGAGTAATATCAAGTACATGAACTATAGGTCTATGTATTAAGAATGGAAACTTTTTATTCAGGAAAAGTTTAAGCTAACTACTTGACGTTTATTTCAACATCATTTTAAAAAGTGTATTTTAGATGAACAAAGGGAAGATGATGTAAAGATACTGGAAAAGATGGTCACCTCCAAGCCAAGGAAAGTCCTGGAACAGATCCTTCCACAAGGCCCTCAGAAGGAACCCACCCTGCCCACACCTTGATTCGAACTTCTGGACTCCAGAACTAGCCTCTGTAGAGAAATGCAGCCATGCCGACACCTTGGTTTCAGCCCAGTGAGATCTGCATCAGATATCTGGCCTCCAGAACTGTAAGATAATAAATTCATGTTCTTTTAAGTCACTAAAAGTGAACAAAGAAACAAACAAACACGCTGTATTTTAAAGACTGAAGAAACTAGTAAAATACAGAAAAGTCTTAGTTGTAATTGTTACAGAAAAGCAAAGAAGAAATCTATGTAGTCAAAATTTGATTTTGAAATGTGATTTGATATTTACATATTGAAATGGTATATCTGATACTCCAGACATTCACAATATTTAATAAACTGAATATTTTCCCAATCAAAAAATTAAAATTAAGCCCTAGCTGGTGTGGCTCAGTGGATTGAGCACTGGTCTACGAACTGAAAGGTTGCTGGTTCAATTCCTGGTCAGGGCACATTCCTGGGTTGCAGGCCAGGCCCCCAACTGAGATCATGCAAGAGGCAAACCAATGGATGTTTCTCTCCCTCTCTTTTCCCTCCCTTCCCCTCTCTCTGAAAATAAATAAATAAAATCTTTTTAAAAATTAAAATTAAGAAAATCTTAAAATATTTGTTTAATTCTTTTAAGACACATGAGCCCATTGCATGCTAACATAAATAAGACATTTTAATGAAAATTATTTTCTGCCCTGGCTGGTGTGGCTCAGTGGATTGAGTGCAAGCCTATGACCCAAAGGATTGCGGTTCAATTCCCAGTCAGGGCACATGCCTGGGTTGCAGGCCAGTTCCCAGCAGGGGATGCACGAGAGGCAACCATACATTGATATTTCTCTCCTTTCTCCTTCCCTTCCCCTCTAAAGATAAATAAATAAAATCTTTAAAAAAAAGAAAATTATTTTCCAAAACAAAAAAATGTAATGAGAAGAGTGAAATTGTTTTATAAATCTCCTTTATATCTGGGTTAATAGAAGACAACTGAATTCTCATATGTGTTTTCTGTGATGGTATGTGACTTTGGTTGATCAACAAAGTCTATCCTCACACAGACATGTAGACGATCCTCTTGAGCCTCCTAAGAGGGTCTTGGAGAGCCACCAAGATCCTTGGAACACATTTTGGGAAATATTGTAAAAGAAAAAGCAATGAGTTGGAAATTAGAACTGGATTCTTACTTTGGCTCTTCAGACTTTTAAAGAAGATTTTACTTAATTTATTTTTAGAGAGAGGGGAAGAGAGGGAAAGAGACATCCATCAGTACCCAGCCACAACCCAGGGCTGTGCCCTGACCAGGAATCAAACTGGTGACCTTTGGTGTGTGGGATAACACCCAGCCTACTGAGCCACACCAGTCAGGGGTTTGGTTTAATTTAATTGAAGCATAACTTTGTTCAAGGCCCTCAGTTTTCTCATCTACAAGGTGAGTATATTAGAAATTTCTACTCCGTGAGATTATGTCCTGAAGATTAACTGAGATAATACATTGAAAGTGCCTGGCATGTGGTAAAGCTTCATAAATATCAGTCCACCTAGGAGGACTGTTATGAAATTGCTATGAGGCAAGAGTGACTGCTGAAGATTGGACAGTTACAGGAGCCTACAGAGCAGAGGAGCCTTGGCAAGGCCTTCAAAAGAAAAGGGTGTAAACAAACAGAAAGACCAGGCTGAAATCACAGATTTTATACACATTAAAATTTTTTTCCGGCCCTGGCTGGTGTAGCTCAGTGGATTGAGCTCAGGCCTGTGAATCAAAGGGTTGCGGTTCGATTCCCAGTCAGGGCACATGCCTGGGTTGCAGACCAGTTCCCAGCAGGGGACGCATGAGAGGCAACCATACATTGATATGTCTCTCCCTCTCTCCTTTCCTTCCCCTCTAAAGATAAATAAATAAAATCTTAAAATTTTTTTTCCATATAATATAAACATGATTATAAATAACTTGGAAAATACAATTTTTTCTGTATACTGCAGTCATTCTGTTTGTACAATTTGTAATCTGCATCGCTTAATGGCATATCATGGGCACTTCTCCACATTATTAAATTTTCCCTGACAACACTGATTCTACTGGTTGCTTAAGATTCCATTGCAGAGACGATATGTTTAATCACATCCCTGTAGAATATCTGACTTGTTGTTTTACTCTTTTTTGTAAGCATAAAAATGTTACACTAGGCTTTTTTCTTAATTAATCTTTGTCCTAGTTTGTAAAGACTGTCTAGGATAATTTTCTAGAAGGGAAATTATAAATGACATGTCTTCAAGTTAAGATCACAGACCCTAGAGTTACTTCACTTGGGTGTGTCGACCCCAATAAATCCCCACGGAGGGTGGCAGGTCGTTTAACCTCTCGGAGACTTAGCTCCTTCACCTGCAGATGAGTAACACTTCCTGCCTCATGGGGTTCTTGTGAATGCAAAGTGCTTCTCACAGAAACTGACACAACATGAGGGCAAAATAAATGTTAGTTGTTATTATTATCTCAAATTAAATTTGTATACTTAATCACACACCCGTGCACATACAAAGTTGTTTTTCTGGGCTACTGGTTTAGCTCTTTTATTCTGTCTATTCTTGTACACTGAAACGCTTTATTTATTTATATATTGCTTATTTTTCATAAAGAGCTTGAGATAAAGAGCAAATTTCTTCTTTCTCATCTTTTTAAAACTTTTCTTTGCTTCTCTTGTCTGTTTTTTATTACAGATGAATGGTAGACTCATTTTATCAAATAACAGAGGATTCCATTAGAGCTGTGATTGGACGTTCTAAAAATGATAAATTGATGGGTAAGAATCAATATCTTTATAAGACTCATTTTTTCTAAGAACATGGCTTGTCTCTCCATTTTTTTCAGCCTTTCATTATATATCTCAGCAGAATTTTGTAATTGTCTTTACCCAGGTTCCTTACATTTTTCAGTAAGGTTACAGCTAAGTTTTTTATGGTGATGTTATTATAACCATTATGAATTAGGAAAATACTAATACAATAACTAAGGCACATTGAAGGCTTCCTATGAGCAGAGTGGGTTCTAAGTGCTTTACTGTATTAACTAATTTAAACCTCAGACAGCTCTATGAGATTTACATTCCCATTTTGTTAGGGTCACATGGTTAGTACATGAATGAGCAGGGCATCTGGCTCCACAAGCCGTGATCTTAACTTTCATGTTACTGGGATATTTTTTTGAAACTGATTTTGTCTTCTAATCCACTATTCTTAGTATGTAAGGAGGCTACATATGTTTTATATTGGGTTGGCCAAAAAGTCCATATGGCTTTTTTTCCATAAAAGACACATTTTTTACTTTTACCAATAAGTTTATTGACTTGGATATTTTGAGTATGTCAGTTATTTCCTGTGTGGTATAACATGGATTATTCTCAGTTAATGTCTCAATTTGATCGCTATCAACTTCAACTGGTCTACCCGACTGTGGAGCATCACGCAGTGAGAAACCTCCAGCATGAAACTTCACAAACCATTTTGGACACATTCGATCAGTTACACACACTTCTGCATACACTGCACAAATCTTTTCTTGTGTTTCCGTTGTGTTTTTGCCTTTCTTGAAATAATAAAGCATAATCTGCCAAAAATGTTGCTTATTTTCTTCCATCTTCAATATTAAAATGGCTACACAAAAATTCACCAATTTTGATAAGTTTTTTTTAATGCATGCTGATATGACAGCTGTCACAATACGACCTAACAAAATTGTTTCAAATGAAGTTAAAGACAAGTAAGCGCGACTAGAACAATCTTATGGGGAAAAAAACAAACAATTTTTCAGCCAACCCAATATTTGTCTTGTATCAAGTGACATCTCTGAATTCTATTATTAATTCTCATTATTTTAGAATTGATTCTCATGTATTTTCTATGTATACAACAAATCATCTGCAAACAATGATGAATTTGCCTCTCTCTCTCTTTCCAAAAGTTATAACACCCTCTTTTTCAATTTCCAGTCTTATTATATTGGATTTTTCAGAATAATATTAAATACACAGTCTTGTTTTATTTTATCTTTACATAACTTGTTGATTTCATGTATATACATATGTGTATTTATATATAAAGAATACAGGGGAGTGGGAGGAGGAGAGTGGGGGAGAAGGTACAGAGAATAAGTAGCATAGACGGGGAGAAAATAGACAGGGGGAGGGCAAGAGTAGTGTGGGAAATGTAGAAGCTAAAGAACTTATGATACATGGACATGAACTAAAGAGGAGGAGTGTGGGTGGGAGGGGGTGTGCAGGGTGGAAGGGAATGAAGGGGGAAATGGGAGAACTGTAATGGCATAATCAATAAAAAATATTTTTAAAAAAAGAATATTAAGACTATTAAGAATATTTACAGAGCCCTGGCCAGATAGCTCAGTTGGTTAGAGTGTCATCCCTATACACCAAGGTTGTGGGGTCAATCCCTGGTTGGAGAACATGCAAGAATCAACCAATGAATGCAGAAATAAGTGGAATAACAAATCAATGTTTCTCTCTCTCTCCCTCCCTCTCTAAAAATCAATAAATTAAAACAATTTTTAAGAGAATGTTTATAGAAAGTGGAAATAACTTACCATGTTCTCTTTGGTGGCTATTAAAAATGATCAAATGTTCTTCTGTCTGAGGAGCTCTGGCCAAGATGGAGGCATAGGGAGAGAAGCTTTGCTTCTTTGCACAACCAAAAGAAGGAAAAATACAATTTAAAAACAAAAACAACCAGAACTGCCAGAAAATCAAACTGCATGGAAGTCTGACAAACAAGGAGTTAAAGAAGAAACATTCATCCAGACTGGTGTTCTGAGACAAAGAAATATGGCCCAAATGAAAGAAAAGATCAAAACTTCAGAAAAAGAACTAAGCAATTCAGAGTTCGAAACACTGGTAATCAGGACGCTCACAGATATGATTGAGTAGGGCCACAAAATAAAGGAAGAAATGAAGGCTACACAAGGTGAAATAAAGAAAAATATACAGGAAACCAACAGTGAAGGGAAGGAAACTGAGACTCAAATCAATGATTTGCAACAAAAGGAAAAAATAAGCATCCAAATAGAACAGAATGAAGAAACAAGAATTCAAAAAAATGAGGAGAGGTTTAGGAACCTCTGGGACAACTTTAAACATTCCAACATCTGAATCATAGGGGTGCCATAAGAAGAGGAAGAGCAAGAAGTGGAAAACTTATTAGAAAGAATAATGAAGGAGAACTTCTCCAATCTGGCAAAGGAAATGGACATAAAAATCCAGGAAGCTCAGAGAGTCCCAAACAAATTGGACCCAAAGAGGAACACACTAAGAAACATCATAATTAAATTACCCAAGATTAAAGATAAGGAAAGAATCTTAAAAGCAGCAAGAGAAAAGGAGACAGTTACCTACAAAGGAATTCCCATAAGACTGTCAGCTGATTTCTCAAAAGAAACCTTGCAGGCAAGAAGGGGTTGGAAAGAAGTACTCAAGGATCTACATCCAAAATTACTCTATCCAGCAAAGCTAGCATTTAGATGGAAGGGCAGATAAAATGCTTCCCGGATAAGGTAAGGCTAAAGGAGTTCATCATCACCAAACCCCTTTATATGAAATGTCAAAGGGACCTAAGTAAGAAAAAGAAGATCAAAACTATGAACAATAAAATAACAACAAACTCACAATTATCAACATCTGAACCTAAAAAAACAAAAACAAAAACAAACTAAGCAAACAACTAGAACAGGAATAGATTCACAGAAATGGAGATCACAGGGAGGGTTTTCAGTGGGGAGGAGGAGGGGAAGGGGGAGAATAGGGGAAAAGGTACAGAGAATAAGAAGCATAATTGGTAGATACAAAATAGACAGGGGGAGGTTAAGAAAAGTACAGGAAATGGAGAAGCCAAAGAACTTATATGTACAACCCATGGACATGAACTAAGTCAGGGGAATACTGGACAGAATGAGGGTACTGGGCAGAGGGGAATAAAGGAGAGAAAAAAGGATGGGACAACTGTCATAGCATAATCTATAAAATACACTTAAAAATAAAAAATTTAAAAATCAAATGTTTTTTTTGTTCAGTTTATTTTTGACCTATCACATAAATAAATTTGCTAATACCTCACCTTGTGTTAATTCCTGGGATAAACCGTAACTGGTTGTGGTATATAATTATAATGTTAATACAATGTTGAATTTTATGTGTTAATCTTATTTTAAGATTTTGCATTTATATTCATAAGTGAGATTGATTCATAGATTGTTTTGTGTATGTGAGGGTGCTATTTCTGACAGGTTTTGATATTAGGTATATTCTGGCTTCAAAAACAAATTGGGTAGTTTTCCATCCTTTTCTATGTTCCAGAACAATTTCTACTTTCTATTTGACAGATAAATACTGTATAATAGAAGATGACAAGGAAGAGAATGCA
The DNA here is from genome assembly GCA_004027735.1 of Carollia perspicillata. Lineage (NCBI taxonomy): Eukaryota > Metazoa > Chordata > Mammalia > Chiroptera > Phyllostomidae > Carollia > Carollia perspicillata. Next base: position 26,681 of record PVKM010007058.1, on the reverse strand, counting down.
AATCAGGACAGATTATTTTGCCTCAGTAACTCAGCCACTTTTGTGGCTAAAGGACAGCTTTGATTGTGAAGCAGCAATTTGGAGCAGCAGGAAGGTCAAATGGGCCATTATTTTGGCATTGAAGACTTCAGCTTGGCTGGGCAGGTAGAGGTGAGTGAAGGTGGTCCTGGGGAGGGAAGTAAGTGCTGAGGGAAGAGGGCAGCACAAGAGAAGATGGAAGGAGGGTTTACAGTGATGGGCTGGAGGTGTTTGCATAAGGACATAAAAAAAGACCAGGTCGAAGAACTGGGCCTGAAGGAGAGGAATGCTGGAGTCCCGTTGGAAGGTGATCTGGGAGTGGGTCCTCCTTCCCTTACAGAACAGTTTCCAGTGCTCTGTCCTGTTGGTCACTGGCTCTTGTTGGAAAAAGTAACATTATTTCTCACCCAGGATATTTGCCCTTTTGTTCTACCACCTCTCTGTCTTCATCCCAGCCAAGACCTACATCCAGTGGAGGGTACAACAGTGATCCACGTGCTCCTGGGCATAAATAAGAGCTCAGCGTGGGGGGCAGAGCAGAAGAAGCAGAATGTGGATAGACGTCACCAACTTTGACTTTGTGCCAAGGAAGAGTCCTTTATAAGATTCTCTATTTATTTTTCAGGCCTTTCCTTATGCTTTCTACAGCTCATATAAACAGGCCCACAATACACACTGGTTGTTTGTTGTTGTTTCTAAATGATACGGGAAACCGCTGTAGGAAAGGCAGGGAGCACTGTGGTATGGAAGTACGAGAAACTGTATGCTGTGTAGCTGAGGCCACTCTGATGGGAAAAAAAAAAACCCCGAAGATGGGACAGACAAGTGAAATTCAGCCCACCTAAACTTACTTTAAGGACAGTCATAAATTCTAGACTCTTTTTACACCAATCCTTTTGAAAATTATTTTAACTGATGGCAAAGCTGACATTACTGTCTTGCAGATTTTCCTTTCCTCTCTGCCTCTCACCCGTGGATGGGTTAGTTAACAACCAACAGACCAGCCAGCTTGACATGAGGAGGAGGATGCCAGGAGCACAGATGGCCCACAACCCGCATAATTAGCTCCTGAAGAAGAAACAACATCTACTAAGTCTTCTGTGAATGCAGTTTGGTTGGTCACAGCTGGGGCAGAGAACAAGCAAGCATCCTCAACAACTCTTTTTTATCTCTGAAAATGTCAGCAGAGCACTCACCCACTTCCTATGGACAACCACCTACTCATAAGATCTGCAGGGAAGAATTCAAGTACATATTGCAGATACTCCACCGTAAAGGAGGGGGAACATAACTGTCCACTCCTTAAGTGTGGGATGCACAGAGTGACTTTCTTCCAATGAGTATAAGATGGAAGGGGGGAGAGGGTAGAGTAATTCTACTACCATGCCAGGTGGCAAAGGTCGGTATCAACAGTCATAAATTAGGTTGATAGTATCTATTCTGGATATATGATGTGATAAAAATTCACTTTATCTCTGTGCTCTTCCTACCCCAAACCCATGGTCCCAGTCTAATCATGAGAAAACCATCAGATCAATTCCAATAGAGGAGCATCCTACGGTATTTCTGGCCAGTACTCCTCAAAGTCTTCAAAAAAACAAGAAAATCTGAGAAACTGTCACAGCCCAGAGGAGCCCACAACAACTATATGTAATATGGCATCCTGGATGGGATCTTGGAACAGAAAGAGGACATTAGATAAAAACTAAGGAAACTTGAATAAAACATGTACTTTAGTTAAAATGTTTTCAATATTGGTTCATGAGTGGTAATAAATGTACTGTAACTGATGATAATAATAAAGAAAGCTGTGAGGAGGCATATGGAAACTCATACTTTCTTCTCAACTTTTCTGTAAATCTAAAACTATTCAAGGAATAAAGCCTAATAATAATAATACCTGCAAAAATCAAATGAAGACTAAGATGGGACAAAAGCACCTCCAAACCCTTTTGGCTTCATAGGCATTTTCTTCTTTGGCTTTTGCAATTTCATCTTTTTGAGACACTTACATTGCCCGGTGGTGGTAGTGGTGGGGGGTCCTTACTGTTTATCCTACCCACAGCCTTCCTGTGTATCCCAGGACTTTGTCCCCCATGGGCGATGAAATCTTTGTCCCCCCAGAGATTTCATTCAATCTCATCGCTTCAGTCACTACCTCTTCTCTGGCGATTTCCAAATTTTCTCCGGTTCAGGTCACTGTTCTTTCAACTCTATAATACACAGCGCCCCCTAGGCGTCCAGTACAGCACTTCCAACCCCAAACTCGGCTTCTCCTGGAACCGGTTTCTCTCATTTCCGTCTCACAGAAAGGCCAACAACCTTAAGGCATCGCCCCCAGAATTCTCTCTCCTGTCTCTTTGCCAGACAGTCCCTAAGTTCTGTCAATGCCTCCTGCTTAGGGCCCTTTGTACTGTGTTCTCCTTACCATCCTCGCTACCAAGCCCTCAGCACCCCTGGGCCCCCTGCCTGCAAGTATTCTCTTTTTCCTCCCTATGTCTTTCTGAGCAGGATAGTGAGAAGCTAGGGAAATTTCTGGGCAAGTGGAACGGAGAAACTGAGACAAGAAAATTAAACAAGCCAAACAGTTTGAGCAACTTACAGGCAGCTGGTTAATCGCAAGAATTTATCTTCCCTAAGCAAGGACACTTGAGAGTGAATGGCTTGTACCTCTCCTCCCTGACCAAAGAATACATAGCTTAAATCTCCCTGGCCTGGGAAATAAAGAACAAAGACCCGATTAATGTCATTTGTGCCAACTAAACCCAAGGACAAATGAAGTCAGGGAAACGAATAACAAAAAAAACATTAAAAGCCAGACCCAAGGTAAAAGTAAAACAGTATGAGGGACCAAAGAATATCCCCAAAACCCCTATGTGCTCATTTTGACACATCGGCATATTTAAAAAATGCAACTAGTGAGTATTCTGCTAAAACCCTCCCATTAAGAGGGTTTTATCTGTTTTTCACCAACAGGGGAAAAAAAGATAAAGAGGGAGATGCGGCACAGGCTCGCCCTCATGCCTGTGCCCCTTCCAGGGCTTGAACTTTTTAGTTCCTCCTAAGTTCTAAGGGTCCCAGGGAGACTTGCAGCCAGGGGAGCAGTGGGCAGTGGCAGCTCCACCAGGCTTACCCCCGATCCTGTTTCCGGAGCCCCCCTTTTCACTGACTTCCCAGGTGAGCTAACAGCAGAATACCACCTTGGCTAAACAACTCCTTTCCTATAACATTTCTAGGCAGTCAAAGAAGAATACCGCCTAAGCTCTCTTCCATTACTTCTTCTACCCGAAGCCCTCTGTCTCTGTAACCTTTCCTTCCCAGGTGAGCTAACAGCAGAACACTGCCTTCTCTCACTCCTTTCCTATAACATTTCTAGGGAGCCAAGGCAGAATACCACCTAGGCTCTACCTCTCTCCTGTTACTTCTTAACCCTAAGTCTTTCTTTTATTTCACTGTTGCCCACCTTAATAACGAATCGTCAAAATCACCTGGACTCAAATTGTGAAATATTTCCTACAGGAAATCAAGAACGCACACACTGCAGGCGTGCCTGAGACAGACCTACTCCCGGCCATCTGCCATCTACATTTCCTTTCTTCATTTCTTTCATTCTTTTCCATCCTCCTATCAGGAAAATGTAGAGGTTCTCTTAGGCCTCCGCCAGGCATTTCATGACTTCTCTCTACTGTAATTGTTCACCATGAATTTTTGTTTCTATCTGTGCGTGTGGGTGTGTGTTTAGGTGTTTATTTACATTTCGTGTTTGAAGCACAGAATCACGCGGAATTAGTGGCTGAATTGCCACTATTCACAAACATAACATACCTTACACACAAATCCTGTTTTAAGAGCACCAGCCATTAACCTAGTTTTCTCAGGATTCAGATGGACCTAAGTAGTAGTAACACAAGAACCACCTCTGAATTAGGTAACGGAAAAAGCTGACATTAGATGGCTGCTGAACTCAATCAAATTAAGACCTGACAACGTGGGTGTGAGAAAACGTGAGGAAAGTTTTCAATAGTGCAAGAAAAGTGGAACGGGTAAGTGCTATTAGGATCAATTTATTACACTGTGTTAACCAATAAGTTTATCATGCCATCGAGCCAGCCAGGAGTCGAACCTGGAATCTTCTGATCCGTAGTCAGACGCGTTATCCATTGCGCCACTGGCCCTGAGACAACTAAACTTGTTCCCGTGATAGTACTTCAAGCTTTCACTGCAGGGTTTCACGGGACTTGTAGTCTTTTAATGAAATTTTGTGCATTCAGGAGGTATTCTGGGAGATTGAAGCGCGTCAAGAATCAGACCCTGAGATTGGTCGATCTTCTGGAACCACGCCGTACGTCACTGTACAGCCCACGGATTGGCGGGAAGGACATGGGGGAGCCAGAGAAGACGCTCTGGTTGTTAGGGTGACTCGTCCCGCCTTCCGGGGGCTTTTTTCCCTCCGGCTTTGTGATTGGCTGCTAGTATTAAGGAGTCCCAGGGTAGCGAGGGCGAGGGAAAAGATGGCGGCGATGGCGGTTGGTGCTGCCGGTGGGAGCCGCGTGTCCAGCGGCCGGGACCTGAATTGCGTCCCCGAAATAGCTGACACGCTGGGGGCTGTGGCCAAGCAGGGGTGAGGGTCCGGACCTCCGCGGGCGGAATGCGGGGTCCGAACTCGAGGATGGAGAGGGGCAGACTAGTCACCGAAAGGCAGGGGTGAGGGGGTCAGAGTAAATAAGGTGGTTAGTCGGGGGAGAAGCCCCGGGCCCTGGAATGTTAGATAAAAAACTTATTGGGGGGGCGTGTGGTCACTGAGGTCAGAAATCAGGGGAGTTGTCAGTTAAACTAAAAAAAGCGGGCGTACAGACCTCCAGGGCCCTGGAGAGCGAAATTATTGTCTGGAAAGTGGGAGGAAGTGTTAGGGGCTAGGGAGAGAGGAGATAACCTTTAAGGGGAAGGCATGGGCAGGTCTGGAGGTGACAGTCCTGGAAAACCAATGACAGCAGAGTAGAAAATCCACTGGGTGTGGATTTTCATCTTTTCTCCTTACTCATCTTTTCCATGGCTGTGTCTTGTGGAGAAATTGAGGCACAGTGCAGCGGAAGTGATATGTCCCAAGGTGGGCTGAACTCAGCAGTCCAGTCCGTTGACTGATGATGGCAGCTGAAAGGGTTGTGCAGAATCCAGATAGCCTAATCCAGTTGCTTGGATCTCTGGGCACTGCTGCTCTTTACATGACGACTCCGGGTCTGTCGCGGTTGTAGGTTTGATTTCCTCTGCATGCCTGTCTTCCACCCGCGTTTCAAGAGGGAATTCACTCAGGAACCTGCTAAGAATCGACCGGGCCCCCAGACACGATCAGACCTACTGCTGTCAGGAAGGGGTAGGGACCATCCCATATACTCCTTGATTTTTAGAGGCAGTAACAACTTCTGCTTTGTCACTGCCCTCATTCTTTCCTGGCTTAGACATATTGATTAGTCCCTGGGATATAGATAACTCTTTTCCCCTTGCTTACCTTCTAAAAGCCTTAGTTTCCTAATCTGCATTAGGCTATCCTATATCTGTGATAGAAAAAGTCTTTGTCTCTCATCTCTACTCTCTTATTCCCTATTAAGAACTAGAAATTGAATGAGTAAATTGCCTAACCTCATTCAGTCTTTGTCTATCTTGGGTGGGGGAGTGCAGACTGGAATACGCTAATTGTGGGAAAGCTTTCTCCGTGGATTCGTCCAGACTCAAAAGTGGAGAAGATCCGCAGGAACTCCGAGGCGGTAAGGCTATTTGACTTCTCCACTGGATCTTTCTAAAGATTAGGTCTGTAAGCAAGCTGTGGGGGAGAGCAGTTTTACCCCCCCACCCCCCATAACTCAGTAACTCTGATATGCAATTAAAGCTCTTTGGGTTGCTAGCTCTTAATCTTTTCCTTTTGATCTCCATTCCAGGCCATGTTACAGGAGCTGAATTTTGGAGCATATTTGGGTCTTCCAGCTTTCTTGCTGCCCCTAAATCAGGAAGATAACACAAACCTGGCCAGAGTGTTGACCAACCACATCCACACTGGCCACCACTCCTCCATGGTATGGCTTTGGGCCTCTTTTCCTGCTGCATGTTATGGTAGTGCAGGTGTGCTATGTACCTTGTGTTCCTAGCCATTCAATAAAGGGTGCTTTTGGCAGGCAGAACTGACATTTCAGTTCTGCCTGCCCCTGTATACAAGTGATGAACAGAGGTTTATAAAAGATTGTACAATTATTCCCAGAAACTTGGAGTTGAAATTAAGGACAAGACCAATATTTACATAAGGATATACACAAGATACATGTACATGTACATATAATCACAAATTTGGAAAAAAACATGTAAAGGGATTAACTTGAGATCTGGAGCACAGTCTTTTAATTGAAGGATGCTTTCTGGACCCAGTGAGTTCTAAATAGGGTACTTGTTCATGTACAGTTCTGGATGCGAGTACCCTTGGTGGCACCGGAGGACCTGAGAGATGATATAATTGAGAATGCACCAAATGCACACACAGAGGAGTGCAGTGGAGAGGAGAAGACATGGATGTGGTATGTCTCCTTTTGCTGCTATACCGGGGCAAAGGGTAGGGTGGAGGGAAGTACTGGGTGGAACCTATAGGACCTTCTCCTTGAGTTATGGTGACTGGTGGGCCATATGTATTGGACTGTATTTTTCTGTGTTTCACTCTGGACAGGTGGCACAATTTCCGGACCTTGTGTGACTATAGCAAGAGAATCGCAGTGGGTAAGTCCCTGAGGGCCTTAGAATAGGATTCCTTCTCTGACCTCCTATGACCAAGAATCACGAGTTTCATGTAGATTTGGTTGCTGGGCAGTTTTGCTATTTTCCCGTGCCTCAGTCTGCCTTGCTTTTAAGGAATAAACAAATCTTGCACAAAAGAGCAAGAAAAGCCTTCTTGCCTAACAACAGTTGACAGGTCTTTCTTTTTCCTTGTGTAGCTCTTGAAATTGGGGCAGACCTTCCATCTAATCATGTCATTGATCGTTGGCTAGGAGAGCCCATCAAAGCAGCCATTCTTCCCACCAGCATTTTCCTGACCAATAAGAAGGGATTTCCTGTTCTTTCTAAGATGCACCAGAGGCTGATCTTCCGGCTGCTCAAGGTGGGTGACAGAAGGATTCTAAAGGTACTCCATCTATTCCTTTTACCTTATTTTTGTATGTGTGATATTTCTTTTTCTAAGGGGCTGACTCCTTTCCTCTCTGGTTTCTGAAGAACTATTACAGCAAAGTTTGGGGTGCTTGGAAGAAAAAGGCAGATGACAGTAGGAACCCCAGAAACATTAAAAAAGTAACCAGGCTGCCCTGGCTGGGTAGCTCAGTTGGTTAGAGTGCCATTCTGATACTCCAAGGTTGTAGGTTTGATCACTGATCAGGGCACATATGAGAATCAACCAATGAGTGAATGAATAGTTGGAACAATAAATCAGGGTTTCTCTCTCTCCCTTATTCACTCTCTCTCTCTCCCCCCTCCCCCCTCTTCCTTTTTCTCTCCCCCCGCCCCCACCTCTGTCCTCCTTTTTCCATCTTTCCCCCTCTCTCTTCCTTTCTTTATCTAAAATCAATACATTAGCCCTAGCTGGTATAGCTCAGTGGA
>PVKM010007058.1:0-18934 GCA_004027735.1 Carollia perspicillata | reverse complement strand
CAGCCACACGTTGATGTTTCTCTCCTTCTCTTGCTCTGTCCCTTCCACTCTCTAAAAATAAAGAAATAAAATCTTTAAAATCAACACATTAAAAAAATATATTTTTAAGTTATCAGATTTCATGAGAATTTTGCAGAAGATTTCAATTAAGAAGTTACAGTGAGGATCCATGGGGCCCTTTGAGCCAGGCTGATGTTTATATGGCATAGGAGGGTTTTATAAGTTAAGATCATTGAAGCATTATACTGCTTTTGTTGGTATTTGAAGAACTGCTGGTTTGGGCCTTGTTGTATGCCAGGACTCTTTGGCCATAAGCCATAGTAATATCCCAGAGTTTTGGCATAAGGACTGTGTCTGATGGTCTGACTGCTCTCGCAGTTGGAGGTGCAGTTCATCATCACAGGCACCAACCACCACTCAGAGAAGGAGTTCTGCTCCTACCTCCAGTACTTGGAATACTTGAGCCAGAACCGCCCTCCACCCAATGCCTATGAACTCTTTGCCAAAGGCTATGAAGACTATCTGCAGTCCCCACTCCAGGTAGGTCTGGAGTGCACTGAGAGGAGGGAGGTTGGCAGTGGGGTGGGGAATATGTCTTGAGAACAAGAGTTCCAAAACCCTACCAAAGCTCAGGAGGCAGTGGTGGGAAGGTTTTGATATTCTGGTACATTGTCCTTGCCAGGAACTGGCTAACTTACTTTGTCTGTTTACTATCATTCTTCAGCCACTGATGGACAATCTGGAATCTCAGACATATGAAGTCTTTGAAAAGGACCCCATCAAATACTCTCAGTATCAGCAGGTACACTGTGGGGCCCAGATTGGGTCAGGCAACACGGCTGGAATGACCTAGGTGAGGATAGGATTGTAGCCATGGTGTCTTCTCTCCTTCCTCCCAGGCCATCTATAAGTGCCTGTTAGATCGAGTGCCAGATGAAGAGAAGGACTCCAATGTTCAGTGAGTACCCTTCCCACAATCCCAGAGATTTGTATGCCTATTACTCTATATGCTGAGTCAGCCTAGCTCTACCCGTTTCTTCCTTAGGGTGCTGATGGTGCTGGGAGCAGGCCGAGGTCCCCTGGTGAACGCTTCCCTGCGGGCAGCCAAGCAGGCCGACAGGCGGATAAAGCTGTATGCTGTGGAGAAGAACCCTAATGCTGTGGTGACGTGAGTAGCAGTCCTCTTGCTGGGAAGTTTGTCCTCAGTGTCAGGTTTTTTAATTAAAGTTCTCACTTGTATCATCTCTGTTTTAGGCTGGAGAACTGGCAATTTGAAGAATGGGGAAGCCAGGTGACAGTAGTCTCATCAGACATGCGGGAATGGGTGGCTCCAGAGAAAGCAGACATCATTGTCAGTGAACTTCTGGGCTCCTTTGCTGATAATGAGCTGTCACCTGAGTGCCTGGATGGAGCCCAGCACTTCCTAAAAGGTGCCTCCAGGCTGGGGTGTGCTGAGTAAGGGGATTGGATTATCAGTTGGGGAGGCGTAGGGGTGGTAGGGTTGAGGGATTGGGTAGACGGTAGCTTAGGAAGCTTTAGAAGGAGGAGGGTTGGACTTGGGTCATGGCCCTGAGGAAATGAAGTAATCTCTCTGGACCTCTGTGTTCACATCTGTAAAATAAGCAGAGACTCAGTCTGAGGTCTGTGGACTCCCTGAGCTGCTGCTATGATATGTACTTTGTACATATGTACATTTAGATCTCAAAGAGCTTTGTGACCTCACATAAGTTAAGCACTTCGTTAGAATATCTTAGATTCCTTCTGGTTTTAATCCTATAACTATAAAGTAACCTGGAAGTAGTCTCCCATGACAGGAGTTGGGAGGAGGTTGGCCTGGGAATGCAACATAGAGCTGCCTGGGTCTTTTTGGGTGTGTGAGGTTTGAGCACTCAGTATGGATAAAACATTTCTGTGCCTTGGGAATTAATGGTGCCCTCCTCCACTCAGATGGTGGCGTGAGCATCCCTGGGGAGTATACCTCCTTTCTGGCTCCTATCTCTTCCTCCAAGCTGTACAATGAGGTCCGAGCCTGTCGGGAAAAGGACCGCGACCCTGAGGTAAAGAGTCCCCTTCTTCTGGAGGACTTCTCTCTTTAATCCTTTCTTTTTCTGTATGAGCACCAATTATTATTATTTTTTAAAGATTTTATTTATTTTTAGAGAGAGGGGGAGGGAGGGAGAAAGGGAGAGAAACATCGATGTATGGTTGCTTCTCACATGGCTCTCATTGGGAACCTGGCCTGCAACCCAGGCGTGTGCCCCGACTGGGAATTGAACCAGCAGCCCTTTGGTTGGCAGCCCACGCTCGATCCACTGAGCTACACCAGCCAGGGCTAGCACCAATTCTTTTATTCCACTGCAGAAGATGGAGAGGTGGAGGAGGAGTTGGGAATATGGGAAAGTGGCTGAAGTGAAAGTTTGTTTTCATTCTTTTCTGTGCCCCTGAGGCTTGGAGCTTCTTTCCTTAAAGCAGTAGGTATCTCTTATCTTCTCCAGCTCTCTTGCTCTCTTGTCTCTTGGGTTAGGCCCAGTTTGAGATGCCTTATGTGGTACGGCTACACAACTTCCACCAGCTCTCTGCACCCCAGCCCTGTTTTACCTTCAGCCATCCCAACAGAGGTGGGTTCCTGCATATCTGTCCTCTGACTAGGTGGGTAGGAGCTTGCCCTCCTGGTTGTTCCCTTGTCCTCCTGGGTCTGCCCTGTCTAGGCTTCCTTTGTTCTTGCTCATGCTTTACCAAATTGTCTAGGACTTTTGGCCCTTTGTCACCCACACTTTTCCATGACAGATCCTATGATTGACAACAACCGCTACTGTACCTTGGAATTTCCTGTGGAAGTGAACACAGTGCTGCATGGCTTTGCAGGCTACTTTGAGACTGTGCTTTACCAGGACATCACTCTGAGTGAGTTCCTGGGGCAGTGGATGGTGGGGTATGAGCACGTACTCCCTGGGCAGCTTATGTAAATGTTTCATTTAGAGTCATGGGGAGCCCAGGAGTCAGTGAATGGGGATCTTTGATTACTCGTTTTAAAGTAATCCAAAAGATTCCTCAGCCTAGTCAAAAAGCACAGACATGGAGACCTCAATTTTGTATTATCTTGTCTACATAGGTATCCGTCCAGAGACTCACTCTCCTGGGATGTTCTCATGGTTTCCCATCTTCTTCCCCATAAAGGTAGGAATTGCCTTTAAAACTCCATGGGTCAAGGACTAACTTCAGCTGTTGGGTTATGGATGATGCTTGGTTATGACCCATGTCCTGCTGCTCTCACATGCTTGGTTCCCAGTTGTGGATATTGGCATATATGCAGTGGCCTTCTGCCTGGCTTCCCCATATCTCCCCTAGCTGTTCTTCTGTCTGTTTTCTACCCTGAGTAAAAGTCTTCTTGTAAAAACTCACATCTGCCCTGGCTGGTGTGGCTCAGTTGACTGAGCAGCAGCAGCCTGCGAACCAAAAGGTTGCCAGTTCAATTCCCAGTTCAGGGCATGCGAGAGGCAACTGATTGATGTTTCTCTTGCACATTGATGTTTCTTTCCCTCTCTCCTTCCCTTTCTTTCTCTCAAAATAAATAAATAGATAGATAGATAAATAGATACATAAATAGATAAAATCTTAAAAACCTCAAATCTTATCCTGTCTTCCTCCCGCTTAACGCCCTTTCCACTGTCTCGGATAGCAGTCAAAATCCTGAGCATTGTTTGTAAGACTTGGTGTGATTTGGTTTTAGCCTGCCTTTTCAGCTACTGTCTCCTTGATTACATTGCTGCAGTCCAATGGACTGGCCCTCGGGTCCTCTAATACTCATCTTCTTTCTGGCCTCGGGCTTTCATACCTTTCTCCTTTGCCTGTAAAATTCTTTGTGTACCTCTTCACTCAGCCAGCTTATCTTCCAGGTCTCCTTAAAAACATGCTTATTGTCAGAGAACTCTCTGACCTCCTAGACTAAGTTAGCATTCCCTTTCATGGTGCTTTCGTAGCATCCTGTGCATGTCTCAGCACTGATCACATTTTAGATTATTTGTTTAATGGTTGACTTTTTAGTTCTGATTGTTCGTTCTGATAGACTTCAAATAAGCTTCATGAGGGTTGAGATGTCATGTTTTATCATTTTATCTTCACAATTAACTCAGTACATTGAAATATACAATCTATTAGCTCCACCCTAAAACTCTCTTGTCTTTTTTCTTACAGCAGCCTATTACAGTGCGTGAAGGCCAGACCATCTGCGTGCGTTTCTGGCGATGCAGCAATTCCAAGAAGGTGTGGTATGAGTGGGCTGTGACCGCACCAGTCTGTTCTGCTATTCACAATCCCACGGGCCGCTCATACACCATTGGCCTCTAGCCCTGCCTGCAAATATCCGGCAGCAGCTTCAGGCTCTGCTCCTGTAGCACAGAAGGTGCAGTACAGCTGTGGTCTGTGATTCCCCCTGCCCGTCAGAGAGGAGCATTTCAGTCTGCCTTCCTGCCTTACATCAAAGTGGACAAAGGAGAATTAATTACAGGCTCACACCACCAGTCTGTGAAGACTTCAGGCCAAGGCATGAGGAATTAGTGCTAGCTGTGAAGCTACTCCAACAGGCACTCAGCCTCAAGCGCTCCCTTGGAATAGCCCTGAGCACATGCAGATTGAACACATTTTCAGCCCTTTTTCTGCCCATCTTTCCTGTTTCGATGGATTTGTGTGGGAAGAAATACAAATAAAGTGAAGTTATGGCCTTTCTTGCTCCCTCCGCCTGTGCTTTCCCACACCTTTCTTAAACCTAGGCATGCTCAGATCTGCGCCCTTATCCAAGACCCAAAGGTACTTTGGGGAACTTAGTGATGATTCTTGGGACTCCTGTGTATAGGTTTTTCTGACTAGCTACAGACAGGTTTTGTCCATTAAGACCTGTGATTAGGCTTTCGTTTGGGAAGGAGTCATGATTTGCCACTGTGGAAGAAGATGGGGTGGATAAAGCCAACTTTCCTTCCTTGTTCTGGAGCTGCCAAACTGCCAGCACCTTTGTTACCTCTAGTGAGAGAAACAAAGCCATCCAGGCATTTCTACCAAGAAGCCACCTATTTCATTTTAATAAAGTCATAGTGCTAGAGTCCTAAGAGGTCATCCAGTCCAATTCTTCATTTTATAGAGGAGGTATTTGAAATTGGTACAGTAATACAAAGTTAGTATTCAAATCCAGACTAGAACAGGTCCTCTGACGCTGGCTTTCTGTCTTAGAACCAGCTAATGTTTTGGAAGTCTTGGGATTGGAGGGTGAATATAAATTCTATCCCTTTCTGGTTAGAAAGTTGAGTACTGCTACATGGAAGGGGTCACCTCAGAAGTGTCTCAAGTTTATTGCAGGATGAGGTGTGGGGGGTACTGATCTGAACCCAAAGTATGAGCTGTAGGACAAGACAAATCTGTGACAAAACTTATGTTTCCCAGGTCCCAAGCACTGAGGGCAGAAGGAAGCATTTGGGAGGGTAGTGTCAACAGACGGCTCAGAGTGGGGACGTAGAGTCTAGCCCCGTTCCCTCTATGAAGCCAACGCAGTTGTGCTCCACAAATCCGTCCCAAGAGCGACGTGACCCCCTTGTCAAATCTATAGGGGCAGCCAAGAATGTCTACTATACCTCCTCGGGGGCTCTGGCCACCTAGGTGGATTAGATGGAGCACAGACAGTGAGGTAGGAGGGTCCTCACCTCTTGTTTTCCCTCCCGGCTTCCATGCCTTCCTCAAGTCACAACCAATGAGTGCGATGGGCGGCTGCTTAAGACCACTTGCACTTTCTGGAAGTCTAGGCTAGAGTTTAGCCAATCAATGGGTACTTGATAGTTGCTAAGAAATGTTTGAGTTTGGCTCCACCTCTGGTTAGGATTTTAGCCAATGAAAACCTGCATTTTGGACTGATGCTGCGAAGCCAGGGAGGTTGGGTCCACAGCTTGAATGTTTCAGCGCCTGCGCACATTGGGGAAAATTCTGGAAGACGGTGGAGCTACCGCCATTACGCGGGAAAAGGAGCAGTGAGGTTGCAGTGCTGCTTCTGCTGCTGACACTCTGGAAGACAGCCGTGCGTAGCGCTCCCCAACAAACCCAAAGGAACGGAGAAGACCGGGATCCCCCTGCGGGGACCCGGAACCGGTGAGAAACCTTGAAACTCGATTCCCCCACGACGTCACCTATGCGTGACGTTGCTGAACGGCGCCTGCCCCTGACGTCACAGGCCGAAAATGGCATCAAGAGCAGAATCAGGCAAACTTTTAAAATTAAAAAACAGAATGTTTCCTTGGATTTGGAAGTGTTTGCTATTTAAACGTAGTCCACTGTCAGGATTTTGGGGCTCGGCACGGTCGTGGCTATATATCCTTTACCGATGAAGACGCTATATCAAAGGATCCCAGTGACTCACGGATCTCTTTCCAGATCCCCGTAGCCCTGAGGTTTAGGGTCGCCCTTACTGGAGAGGGAGCATCGACTCACGGTGGAGAGAACACGTAGGGTCAGTTTTCAGCCTCTAGTGTCACCACTCAGACGAGGTGGAGACTTATTTCAGTATATTGGCCTCTGGGCTTTTCCCACTTTCCTTTGTGACCACACTTTCCGTGGAGAAAGAGTATATTGAGGCCACACGTGACGTTTTTAGCATTGGGACACTGGCCCTCGCAGCAATGGTGCTTATAGGTCCATTTTTTTAAAGCGTAGCCTTGGCTTGTTACATATCATGGGAATGTTTTTATTTTTCTCATTGTTCTTAATTAAGCTGCCTTCAGTTTGAAGATGTTTGTGTCAGCTCAGTGACCGGACCCAGGAGATGGCGCTACCATCACCAGCATTTGGTGAATTCTGCCCGAACTGAACTGACAGTGTTTCTTCACTCTCCCTTGCCCCCGCAGCAGTGGGGCCTCAGCGCTGACTTGGGTCTTGACTGTACTGTTACGATAGGTTCCAGGCATTGGCGTGACTGTGGGTCCCTAATGTAGTTTTGGAGCAGGGATGGAAGAACGCTCTGTAGCGATTTAATGGATGAGATTGAATGGCCTTTGACCCATAAATTAAGACAGGGAGAGAGTTTAAAAACTAACCCGAAAATGCATAGTGTTTGGGACTTGAATGCTTTTAGGACATCAGAAAGCTGTACTAAACCCAGTGAGATTGCAAGTTAAAATGTGCTCATGTTGTATATGGTGATGCCTAAATCAGTTCATTTATTTCTGAGTCTGAGTGAAAACTTGCCTCCATGATTGGGAGGGTTCATGTGTCAACTTAAGCGAAAGGGGTGTGTGTGTGTGTTTTGTTAGCCCAACCTGTACTGACGCTCAGCAGTTCTTGAAATCAGAAGCATTTCATTTAGGGAGGAAAAAGCAAATCGTAAAAGATAGGAGGAATTTTATGACACTTAGAAAATTTGTATAGACTGGGCAGCCAAAATGACGGAAAGGAACAGTTTGAGGATCAAAAACTTGCCTTTTTAAAACTTTTTCCACAATAGACCAAGTAGTATATATTACAGTTAGCCTGGTTCTTAGTATTTTGAAACATGCACAATAAGGTGTGGCTGATGGGACTGATTCTTTTGATATACCTATCAGAACATTAATTCTCCAGAATAGTATATTTTAAAATAGACATCTTAATATATTGTGTAGTTTTTTTAAAGTTTTATTTAAAGTTAAGCTATAAACCATGAGAGAGCTAACCAATATAGTGGACAGAACATTAGAGTAGTAGGGTCAGAAGACTACTCATGAGCCAGCTCCTCCATTTGGATTTTGTGACTCTGGGCAGTTAAGAAAACGCCAGTTTTTCATCTGTACATTGGATCTGATTCTGGCTGTAGCATATAGTACCTCTGATTGCTAAATAAATGTTAGGTGTTACTATGCGAGATTGAGTTGACTGGATTTTAGAAACACCTACTTTATTTTGGTTTGGTTTCTATTGTTTCCAAGTAATTTTTATTGTTTTGCGCTTTCCAAGAGTTTTATCTCTGTAACATGCGTAAAGCAGTACTAGGTAGTATGAGTGATAAGTGTAATGATTACTCTTATTTTTATATTGCTTTTTTGTGGTACTTATTTTCATGTTACTTTTTAATAACTTTTATGTTATTCATTACTTTATTAAATCGTCAGGTAGGCCATGGGTTCTGAGGGCAACACGGACACCATCATTGGAGGATGTATTAGCTGCTTTAAGGAAGACGAAGCTCTTGTGGATATGGAAAGTGTGATTGTGATTAACCTCTTAGCATAGAAATCCTTAAAGATTTGCCCTGGCTGGTGTAGCTCAGTGGACTGAGTGTGGGCTGCAAACCAAAGTGTCGCTGGTTTGATTCCCAGTCAGGGCACGTGCCTGGGGTGGGGGCCATGTGAGAGGCAACCACACATTGATGTTTCTCCCTGCCCTTCCTTCCTTCTGTTCCCTTTCTCTAAAAATAAATAAATCTTTTTTTTAAAAAAATTTTAAGATTAGGTGTGGGGGTGGCTTGGCTTTATTGAGGTATAATTGATGTAAACTTGTACACATTTAAAGCATACCGTTTGGTGGGTTTTCACCAATGAAGCATCACCTCCAAAGTTTCCTATGTGCTTTTGTACTTCTTTCTTCCTAGCCCTTCCTTACCTACTCTTATCCCTAGGCAACCACTGATCTGCTTTCTGTCACTACGGGTTAATTTGCATTTTCTAGAATTTTTTATAAATGTAATCATGCAGCCCTGGCTGGTGGTGTTCATTTGGTTGGACGTCATCTCACAAAGAGAAGGATCGCTGGCTTGATTCCTGGTCAGGGCACATGCCTGGTTTGCTGCCCATTCCCTGGTCTGGGCATGTGCAAGAGGCAGCAATCGATGTTTCTCACATTGATGTTTCGTCCCTTCCTATTTCTCTAAGGACAAATAAATACAATCTTAAAAAAAAAAATGGAATACAACGCATACTTTTCTTTTTTGTCTCATCTCTTTCAGCATAATTATTTTGAGATTCATCCATGTTATGTATATTGATAATTTCAAACTAGTAATTTTTGAGTAATTTGTTCTGTTGACTTTGTTTGGTATCTTCTATTTTTCTTATTTAACAGGACTGTGGTGAACAGACTTGGGAAAGATGGTTGCTAGATGCGACAGCTTGGGGGAGGCGAGAAGTCCCACCCTGCCTGTCTAGACAGAAAGGCTTCAAAGTGGGATTGGTTAAGCCTGTCTTAATCTTTCTGAGTTATCTAAACTCTAGTTGGTATTGTAAGGAAAATGCTTAATGACGAATCCCTTAATTATTGATGTTGGGAGGGATATGGTGGGAAAGCTTAGGGCAGATCTGCATTATTCTGGTGTTGCTTTGTCTTGATCCTTATTTTTAGTATTGCATTTTTACTTTTTTATTGGAAATGTGCACTTTGTGATTTAAGTTTTAAACCAGTTATTCAGAATTTTGAACAATAGAATGGTGGCCTAGTGTTCATTGTAAAGTGAATGGTAATTTTGAGTACCAACATTTTCTCTTCACATGATAGGACAGGGTCTGTATTAAATTTTGTGTCTATCTAGTTTCCTTCTAGACCTTCGACGTGTTCTAAGCCACCAAGCAAAAATAGTTCTGGTCTGTAAGGTACAAGACTAGGTTAAGCAACAGATGGTAAGACTCCTTTGGAATTTATGAAGCAGAACTACACTCTAAAGTCTTTTTCTTGGAGGAAGGGAGGAATGTAGTGTGCTGGAAGGGGAGGAGAAAATATAAATGAGGTTCTTATGCATTGATATCCTCTCCTCAGATCAGCTACGATGGCATCTGATGACTTTGATATAGTGATTGAGGCCATGCTGGAAGCTCCCTATAAAAAAGAGGAGGTAATATTCCCACCTCACTCCTGGAATTGGGTTAATAAGATCATTAATTTCAACATTTTGTGAATTTCCTCTCCGCACTTGTTTGTTGTGTCCAGCGGCTACTCATAAGAGGCATAGTCTTTTAGTCAGCTCTGCTGGAGGCTCATCCCCAAGAGTCGTGCTTTCAGAGTGAGCCCCCAGAACAGGAGGGGGCACATGTGTGGTGGGAGTGAGTGCTTTGCTCACAGCTTTCAGTGATACAGTAGAAAGTCAGTGCACCTCAGACCTGATTTCTCGCTCTCCTGAGCAATAGGTGTTGAATAGCTAAAGTTTTGATGTCAAAATTTGTCACTCTGATCTCTTCCTTTTAGGTAATTTTCTCACCTCCTCCCTTACTTCCTTTGTTAGGAGATCGAGGTCCTTAAAAGTTGGCTAGATAATCAAGAGCTTTGATTTCATGCGCTTCTTTCCTTGTCCACTTTCATTCTTTCTGTGTCCAATGGAATCTGTGTGTCTGCCACCTTAAACTTTGTGACACTGTCCTGGTGAATCCCTCAGGACGAGCAGCGAAGGAAGGAGGTTGAAAAGAACGATCCTAGCAACACCAGCAGCAGCAACAGTGTCAGTGGGAGCAGCACCACTGGGGAGGCAAGCAGGTGAGTGTGGCGTGAGGAAACGGGCTGGCAACGTAGGAAGGAAAACAACTGTGTCCCCTAGAAAAGGGCCAGAACAGGGAGGTAGTGGCTTCTAAGACTGCTGACTTTTAGTAATGTCTTCACGGGTCTTGGGACTAATGGTGACTTGGTTTAATGATGTAGTTTAAGCTTTCCAGTGTAGTTACGAGCATGAGTCCTAGCACTGATGCATTTTCTTTGAGTAGCTGCTGCTGTTGCCTGACGGCGTGCAGGGCTGCGTGTCAGCCGAGTTTTGCCGTGGCTGTGAAGTGCTGCCAGACCGTCTGGGCTTTGGTCCTTGTCACTGGTCTGTGTTTCACCCTGGCCGTACTGTCATTCTTTTTACTTGAGGGAGATAACGAAACCTTCACAATAATACGAATTTACTCTCTCTCTCACAGGAAGAAGAGGAGTCGGAGCCAAAGTAAAAGCAGGGATAGAAAGCGCAGGTGAGTCATTTTGGGGACTGAGAATGACTGTAAATGGAAAGATACCAGGGAAAGGGATACATTGAAGACCAGAAGAGACTGGTTGGTTCTTTACCAAAGTAAATAGTTCTTTCCATCCGTAGTCGTAGTCGAGACCAGGATCGATATAGATGGAGAAATAGTTGGAGCCGAAGTCGAGATTGGCAGCGTCGTCGCAGTTATAGCCGGGACCGTCGTCATAGTAGTGAGTCTCGAAGTCGGGACCGGCGTCGTGAAGATTGTGTGCGTTGCAGGAGCCCACCACTTGCCACTGGGTATCACCTTTTGCTATAAGCTTATCTTCGTATGGTAATCTGGGTAAAACGCACTGGCGATGCCTCTGCCCACAGTGATAGTAAGGAGGTCCAGTTACTGCCGGGGTGCTGTTAAGAATTCACATGTGAGATGAGGTGGTGGGATCTTGTTTTCTCACGATGGGAGACCCAGCATTGGACCAGTGTGAATAAAACTGGGTGACACAAGTTTCACTTTTGTTGTCCTCTGTTCCTTAGGCGTAGGTATGGACAAAGTAAGAGTCCTCATTTCAGAGAGAAGAGCCCAGTCAGGTGAGTGGGTAAGGAGCACATTTTTAGGGATTGCGTAGTATGAATAAAAAGCTCTTTGAGTAAAACTTCGGGAGTGTGTAGTACTTGAGGGTATCTGGAGAACAGTGACCAAGTAGTGGGGTGGGGTGGAGTCTAAAACAATTGTATTCATTCTTTAGGGAGCCAGCTGATAATCTGAGTCCCGAGGAGTGTGATGCCCGAACAGTTTTCTGTATGCAGTTAGCTGCCCGCATTCGGCCTCGAGACCTGGAGGACTTTTTCTCTGCTATTGGCAAAGTAACCTTTCCCTCTTTCCTTTTCTTCTGAGTAGTCTTATCTTCTGTCCATCCCCCTTTATGCCCAATTTAGGATTTTCTTTTTCCCCTGGATAGGTTCGTGATGTACGTATCATCTCAGATCGGAACTCACGTCGTTCTAAGGGCATTGCCTGTGTGGAATTCTGTGAAATCCAGTCTGTGCCCCTGGCCATCGGGTTGACTGGGCAGCGGCTGTTGGGGGTGCCTATCATTGTACAGGCCTCACAGGTGAGCGGCTGAGAAACTGACAGGAGAAGACAGGTTGAAGTAGGAGGTTGGGACCTGAGCCATCATTTCCTCCTTCCGCAGGCTGAGAAAAACCGACTGGCGGCCATGGCCAACAACTTGCAGAAGGGCAGTGGTGGACCAATGCGCCTCTTCGTGGGCTCCCTGCACTTCAATATCACTGAAGAAATGCTCCGGGGCATCTTTGAGCCCTTTGGCAAAGTGAGTAGAAAATGAGGAAAGCCTCTGAATGGGATTGGAAAAAGTGGGGAGGGTGAGTGTTCCTCTTCATTCTGTCTGACTGTGATTAACCCATTGCATGCAGAGTAATGGGCATATGGGTCCATGCTGGGAAAGGTAGGCTCCATCTCTCTCTGTTCAGACTGTTCAGTAGGCAAATGAGTCAGCGCCGTGAAATCAAGTAAAGGGGTCCACATTAAGTAAGATTAGTCAGAAAAGGTGTTTGGGGAAAAAATGGCCTTCGTCTCTCTCTCTCTCTCTTTTTAAAGATTTTATTTATTTTTTTTGGTGGTGGGGAAGGGAGGAAAAGAGGGAGAGAAACATCAGTGTGTGGTTGCCTCTCACGTGACCCCCACTGGGGACCTGGCCTGCAACCCAGGCATAAATCCCTGACTGGGAATCGAACCGGTGACCCTTTAATTCGCCTCGCACTCAATCCACTGAGCTACACCAGCCAGGGCCTTTGTCTCCTTTTTAAAAAGACTTGGAGACATGTAATTGGTGGCTAGAAAATTGGAGGGATTTAGAAGTCTGGGTAGGAAAGGTCAAAGGCGTGGGTTACCCAAAAGATTATTAATAATTTCTCCCTTTTCTACAGATTGATAATATTGTCCTGATGAAGGACTCAGATACAGGCCGCTCTAAAGGTTATGGTTTCATTACAGTAAGTCTCTACTGTTTAACTTATTTTAATTTGAGTTTGTGCACTGGCCTGATTTTGCAGCTTGGCTTCATCCTCCTCCTTTAGGAACTGTCCTAATGACCCATAAACCCTGGTGCCTGGAGCTTGGACTAGCCTTCTGCCCCTTGAGATGAGTGCATTGCTTGAGATCTTGGCTTTGTTCCTATCCTCTGTCAGTGGCCCTGGTGTGGGGTGTCCAGGAGTTCAGCCACCTTCCCTGGTGTTGCTCCTTGCTCTTTGGGTAATAGTAATGATTCCAGGCTGAGCTAAAAGGTTGGAGGTGTGAGGGAGGTTAGGTATAGGCTTTTGTAGACGTGCTTTATAGAATTGGTGTATTGTCATGATGGGGTGGCGATAAGAAGCTACATAGTTTCTTCTGGTGTTACCCTGTTTGAAGCAGGTTTTCCGGGAGAAGTATCTTTATATTTAAATCCCACTGTAGGGAGAATAGTGAGGCCTTGTAATAGTGAACAAGTCTCATCTCTTCCTGACACTTCAACAAAATTGTTTCCAATTCCCATAACTGGTTCTTCTAGCCCCATGTGACTCCAGGCTGAGGACTGGCTGCCAGCCACAAAGTCTGATAGAAGCTGATATTTTCTGGGCTCAATCCATGCAGCATACACCCCCACAGTTACCTGCAGGGCAGAGGTGAGGTAGGTTGTGTTCTTCCATGGTAACTGCGCACCTCAAAAGTATCCAGTAAAGGCAGGCCACCTCCACTGCCTGCCTCAGAACTGTCAGTACCACGTGCCAGGCTCTAGGACAGGTGATACCAGAGTAAACAAAGCCAGCTGTGGTGTTCTTGGTGGCGAGTACCTTTTCTAGCTCCCTGTGTGACGCGGATTCAGAAAGGCTTCTATGGAGCCTTTTCGCCTCTATGGCAACACTGTTGACACTTAAACAGCACACCGGGAATCCTCTTTGTGCCCGGCTGCTGCTGACGGTGCTGATGAAAGGGACAAGAGCGCAGAGGCCCAGCAGGTCCCGTAGTCGGCAGCCCTGCAGTGAGCGGGGGTAGGCTGTGCAGTCTTCCTTTCAACACCAGAATGTGTTCCCTCCTAAGGCTGGGCTCTGGAGGTCCAGATTCCGTGTTCCTGGGAATGGGAACTTCCAGGGCTAAGGGCTGAAGTAAAGCCCAGGAGACTTAGCTCTCAGTCTGTCTTGCTTGTGTTTTATATGTCCATTTGTGAAACAGCCTGTCAGGCTAGGCTCCCTATAGATAGTAGACTTTTTACACTATTAGGTTTTTAGTGGAGCTGGAATATTGAAAAGTGTTTGTCATTGCGTCAGTCAGAAAAGGACCCTTTCAGAGAACAATTTTAGGGGAGTCCGAGGTCACATTCCCTGAGAAAGAAACTTGTGCTGCTGCAGCAAGCATGCAGTTTCCTGGGATAGGAGGACTGGGGAGTGCTAGTGGGGCTTTGAGAGCGAAGTTTGTGACCAAGGGGTGACTGATCTGGCCTGGGTTTCTTACAGTTCTCTGACTCTGAGTGTGCCCGACGGGCCCTGGAGCAGTTGAATGGTTTTGAGCTTGCTGGTCACCCTATGAGGGTTGGCCATGTGACTGAGCGACTGGATGGTAGCACAGACATCACTTTTCCTGATGGAGACCAGGAGTTGGATCTGAGATCAGCAGGTGGACGTTTGCAGCTCATGGCCAAATTGGCAGAAGGTAGAGTTTCTCCACAGAGTGAACAGCATGGGGTTGAATTGTAGACCAAGGGTTGGGATTCATGTGCACCTTTTCTTTCCCTTTTAGGCTCTGGAATCCAGCTGCCAACCACAGCTGCTGCCGTCGCCACCGCTGCCGCTGCCCAGGCTGCTGCCTTGCAGCTGAATGGAGCAGTTCCCTTGGGGGCCTTAAACCCAGCAGCTCTGACTGGTAGACTTGGACTTGGGGAAGGGAGAGAAGTGTTGGGGCCTGGCAAGAAGGAATGCTCTGTGCTAACTCACTTTGCCTTTCTGTGTTCCAGCTCTGAGTCCAGCCCTAGACCTTGCCTCTCAAGCAATCGCCTCCCAGTGCTTCCAGCTTTCCAGTCTTTTTACTCCCCAAACCATGTGATTCACAGGACTTTGCTTGTTTTAGCCACTGGGTATTTTCTTCCTTTGGCTTCCATTTACTTCTCCTTGCCCCAGGTAAATCCGTGGCACAGTACATTGCCTCCCTCTGCCGGTGGGTCCTGCCACTCCCTTCCTCACGACTACCCTTCTATGGCCCCTTCTCCCTGTTTGGTGGACCAAGCCATTGTGAGGCCTTGGACATTTACTCTGCGGGAATTGGGGCCACCCTTAGACACCAAGAAGTGCTCCTGCCTGTGGCCCCACTGGGAATGGACTCTGCTGAGCAACCACTAGTCGAAGAGAACAATTACTGAACACTGTTTCTCCATGTGCATCGTCTCCTGAGATGATCTTCATTGCCCTTTCCAGTCCTCTCTCAGTGATTCCTCAATTCCTGTGTTGGGAAGGCCATGGGCATTAACTGAAGGAACTGACTTCTTTTTTCTTCCCCCTGTACCTTTACCCTACAATTTTGTCAAGGAAAAATCCTTAAGCCCTCTGCTCCAAGAGGACTTTGGAGTTTGGGGGCAAGGGGGTGAACCTTGAAGGTGCTGGCTTGCTGCTGCAAGGTCCATGGAAGAGAGCTCGGACATGTTTGTGCATTGCGAAGCCTGCCTTGGACCTCAGCTTGGGACCAGAACTACTGTGGGCCCAGCATCTTGCTGGGCGCTGTAGAAATGATCCATCCTGCCAGGCATTTCGGATGTCTTAGGGACATTCTGGAATCTAGGGAAAAATGGGGTACTTTTTGAGTATCTTCCATCTTCCTTTGCATAGTTTAGTTGTCCTTTCTCCCAGGTCCGTCCTTGGTCCAGGGAGGGAGGCTGCTATTCTCCACCACTTCCCATGTGCCTCTACTGTGGGCTCCACCCAGCTGTTAAAGCTGCTTCTGTCCCGTATTTGGGCACATGTGAGCCCTTCTTACTGAATTTTATACCCTTGTGTCTGTGTACATAAATATACATACATACATATATATATATATAAACTTTGTACAAAAGGCAAGCTTCACTGTTGTGGCAGCTATGTGTGTGGGCTGTCAGTGTGTCTGATGTTAACTTCTAATGAGCCAAAACCGTAAATGGTTCTAGGGATATAAAATATTTGTGATGGCTTTGTGTTTTCTTTCCTTTATTTTAATGTTATGCAACCTTTTTGGGGGGGGTGCTGGGTTCAGTGAACTTGAATGATGATGCATGAGAAGGTAGGGCTCTCTAAGCCCCTCCCCTTCAGCAGATCTGAGCTGGAAACTGGAGGTCAGGAGAGTCTTAGTGTGCTGGGATATGGATTTGGGGCAAGGGACTCCCCAGCAGCTGAGGGCATCTCTTCCTCGTGCTGGGACCAGTGGTCCAGGGGGCTCTTATTCTTCGGAGGTAGCCAAATTTATTGTCACATCAGGGGATGAACTTGACACAGTGTTCACTGAGGGCAATGCCAGCCCCAGCATCGAAGGTGGAGTAGTGGGTGTCACTGTTAAAGTCACAAGAGACAACCTGGTCTTCAGTATAGCACAGAATGCCCTTGGAGGGGCCCTTTGATGACTGCTTCCCTACCTTCTTGATGTCATCATAGTTGGCAGCTTCCTCCAGGTGGCAAATCAGATCTAGAACAAACATGGAGGGTGGGGACACAGCTATGCCAATGAGCTTCCCATTCAACTTGGGGTGACCTTGCCCCACAGCCTTGACAGCACCAGTAGAAGCAAGGATGATGTTCTGGGCTGCCCCTCGGTCATCACACCACAGCTTCCCAAAGGGGCCATCCATGGTCTGGGTGACAATGATGGCATGGACTGTGGTTATGAGTTCCTCTATGATGCCAAAATTGTCATGGATGACATTGGCCAGGGGGGCCATGCAGTTGGCGTGGGAAGAATTGACAGTCTTGAGGGAGTTTTCATACTTGTCACAGTTCACACCCATCACAAACATGGGGGCACCTGCCAAAGGGGCAGAGATGGCGACCCTCTTGGCTGCAGCTTTCTCCAAGGCAGTGAAGACACCAGTGGACTCCACAACATACTCAGCGGTAGCATCACACCATCTGATGGTGGGATCTCGCTCCTGGAAGATGGAGATAGACTTTCCACTGATGATGAGTTTCCCATTCTCAGCCTTGACTGTGCCTTTGAACTTGCCATGAGTAGATTCATACTGAAGATGTAGACCATGTAGTCGAGGTCAATGAAGTGGTTGTTGATGGCAGTCAATGAAGTGGTTGTTGATGGCAACAGTATCCACTTTGCTGGAGTTAAAGAGCAGCCCTGGTAACCAGGTGCCCAATATGGCCAAATCCCTTCATGCTGACCTTCACCATTGTGTCTCAGGGTTGTGGCTGTCTTGTCAAACAGAAGGAGCCATCAGCCTGTAACCTTCTGTAGGAAGGAGGACAAAAGGCATGCATACGCCTGTACACAGATACACCATCTATTCCACATTACACTCTCTGCCCCCAGGTCTCTTCCATCTGTCATCTTGACTATCTCCAAACCTACCTGCCCACCAAACAGACTTCCAAGCTTTGTCTCTGTGCTTAAGGACAGATCTTGTCTTTCCACCAGGTGGCAGTGTGACAATAGCACATTCTGCACCTTCCTTTAGGGGTGTTTTATGATCTTGAAGAGCTTAGATACCAGAGAAGCCTCCCAAACTCACCATTCTTACCATTGGCCTCCATACGGGCCTATAGCCCTGTTTGTAGCAGAAATCACAGTCCTATATCCAGATGGATTTGGGCCTCATACATCAGGACTCTTCTGGCCTTAAAGTCTTCTCCCAGTCATCTCAACTCTTGCTTTCCAAGTATAGCTCTGCCTGGGACCAGTGACTTCCAGGGAGCTGAGTACTCCAGGAAGGCCCTACCAAAGGAGAGGCACACCTTCCTCCCTGCCTGCTTTGTAAGGCTTGTAACAGGTGACCTCAGAGCCTGGCTCACCAGCTAAGAACCAGCCAAGAGGAGGAGGTCAGGGGCAGGGCTCTGTGGGGCTCCTTCATTCTTTACTGGTCTCTATGGCAACAGAATGTTAAGACTTTATTGTCTTGCTAAAAATATGGATAATTGCCGTTAGGTTTTAATTTGTCAGCTCTCAGACTTCTAAAGCAGAGTGATGTTTTTTGGTGATGTTAACTTCTGGGGTGGCTTTTAACACTGAAGTATTAAGTACGGCAAAGCCTGTTTGTGGCTTAAAAGACCACTGGGACCCAGGACTAACTCTTGATTCTTCAAGGCGGCTGCAGGCTTGCTGCTGCTGTTTCTTTTGCTGCTGCTCCCGCCCTTTCTCTATCCTAATTTGCTCTCTGGACCTTGGGGAAGGGAAGGAGGATGCATTATTTTTAGGTAGAAGCAGCTGGCTGTGGCCCAGTCCCCTGTATGTATTGATCTGCTGCTAATGTATCCTGAGAAGCACAGACCATTTTTGTTAGACATCCCGAGGCTATGGACAGGCCTGCTCATGGCGGTCTTGGACTCCTCCATACTATAAATAGCCACAGGCCTTGCCTCTCTGCCCTCCTCAGATGCGCCCCCATCTCTGCTTGGTTTCTTCATGTTCCCATTTCTACTTACTTTGGGTTTCCTGCGCTTTGGCTCCTTTTACGTCAGTTCTTCCTTGCCTAACTTGGTCTTGCCTCACGCATCCTCTTGCTGGGACAGAGACAATGGTGAAAGTGAAGAAAGACAGCTTCTCTAATCTTAACCTGTGTAAGGTGATTGCGTCTAGTGGGTGACAGCCAGTGTCACTGTGTATATGACTCAGTGCTTAGTCAGCCCTCTATCGGGGGTGGTTGGAGTGGAGAGAAGGGGGCAAGAAACAGCCTCTGGGCCCAGCCTACAGTAAAAGAAATCTCCCCCAACCTCTCCTACCTGACCAGAGTGGCCAGGGTCCTGGCAGAGGGGAGGCTGTGACCCACA
>PVKM010007057.1:0-42511 GCA_004027735.1 Carollia perspicillata | reverse complement strand
GTTATCATCCTCATCCTGGTACCTACTTATTTTGTGCCAGACACTTGAAGAAATTATCTTGGAGACTTGAGCTACTTTGGCCAAGTCTATATGCTTAAACCAATTACACAGATGAGATTACTAAGAATTGCAGAGGTTCAGAGACCTTCCAAAGCTCCACAGCTGGAAAAATATGGAACTGAGTCATCAGTATTTTTTATTCCAAGTCCAGTGATATGCAAATAAATAAATATATTTAAATAATTTTTATTGTGTTTAGTGCCAACATCAAACCACCACCATCACCACTCATCATCACCATCATTTCGTTGTAGCTCTAAAAATCATCGTCCCCTCCTCAGAACTCAAGACAGACCTAGACTGGTGCAGGTGGAGACTTTCGTGTTGCATGCACAGAGTATTTATAAGCCGGGATTCACGTACTTGTCATTTTATTTTTAAAAGCATCTTTATTGCTTGACTGCTACATTCCAGTCAATACTCTAGGTGCTGTGCTGGCGATATACCTAATGGTTCACAAAATAGACAAAATCTTTTCATTTATTTAACTTACACGGAGAAGGGTTGAGGAGGGCAAAATAATACACTATGTGAATACATAATGTAATGTCAGGGGTGACATGTTTAATGAAGAAAAATAAAGCAGAACAAGGTGTTAGAACATGAGCCTTCTGTGTTTTAAAACTCTGTTTGAGGCATCTCAGTCACCTTCCATCAGCCTTCTGAGGAAGGCTGGGGTCAGTATTTCTGCCGTTTATACTGATGAGAAAAGCTCCAGGTCATATAACTCACTACCACTCCTGTTTCATCAAAGCCACCTCCTGTTGACCTGACCCCTTATGCTCTAGGAACTTTGACTCTAAGTGGTATTGCTTTCATGGAGTAGTGGAAGCTTGAAAGATGTGTAGGTGTGCTATGTTAGATTATTGTTCAGCGAATATCCACTCTCCAACAGCCACTGCGAGCCAGGCATGCTCTCCCATCTCATTGATATTGGACTTGACCATTTGACTTCCTTTGATCGTTGGTGTGCTAGCAGGTGTGACACAGTGAAAGCTTGAAACGTGCTTGCACCGTGGAGTTTCCTTCTTGTGCCTTGTCATATCTCTGTGGGGAGATGCCCCACATAGTCTGCTGGTCCAAAGAGCGTGAGAGACTCATGAAGGAGACCTGAACCCAACCTGCAGCTTGCAGGCAATGAAGCCCAGTCTGAACAATCTGACCCTCACTTGACTCACAGACACAGGGATGAATACAGTCTTGAATGAAAAAAAGAAAAACAATGCTGGTGTGGCATTCAATGGCAGTAACTAGCTAACACTAGAACCCAGGATTAGATACATCTCTGCTTGCTCAATCTAGCTCTTCACTTTGGCCAACTTCTTTAACTGTTAATTTCTTCATCTATAACATGGTAATAAAAGGCAAAGTTCACAGATTTGCCTTGATAAAGAAAACAGATGATGTATGTGAAACACCTGGCATATGGTAGATGCTCAATATTTTTTTTTCTCAATATCCCAAAGCTTTGAGCATGCTTCCTGGTTTTCCGAGTAGGCTGAGCCTCGCAGACATGGACCCTGGCCGGCTGTTCTGGACTGCTCTGGCTTTTTCCTTGCCACCTTCACCAGTCTTCATTCTTCTCTCCCAGTATTGAGTTCAACACTTTTTCATTTTTGCTGGAGAAATTTCAATAAGTGTGTAGCATTCGTTGGATAGTCCGTGCTGGCAGTTGAGCTCCCAATGTGTGTTTATAATTATGCTGCATTCTCTTAATTACAATAATGTGAGGAAAGGAGTGGGGTAGAAGGATTTAAAAAGAAAACTTCAGAAAAATGTCCCATAAAAAATAACTCATGGTTAGGGGAGGACAGGCCTGCAATTGTGGTTATTATTGGAAATGGTACTATTAATAAAATACTTATTCATTCTATATGATAAAAAAAATGGAAGCGCTTTGCAATTACCCAATTTCAAATGAAATTAACATTCCGTGGCGTTTCCCGTAAGCGGTTGGTTGGCACACTTGGATGGAGACAATTAGCTTGAAGTGAATGAGGGCTGCAACTGGAGAGAGGATGAGGGAGGGAGGGTCAGGCACATCCAAATGCATGAAGGTGGTGGAAGGGGTTCGACCTTGCTGAAGATGGAGAACACTGAAGGTCAGAGTAGGCCTGTGTTCAAGAAGAGCAGTGAAACTTCAAGGACTGGTCCCACTGGGCAAGCTATGGAGATACTCCGAAGCTTCTTGAACAGGTAACTCCAGTCACACAAAATGACTTGGCATTTTTTTAACTGAAGATGACTTCGGACTTCTGCCTCTTTATATACGCCACCTGGGAAGACTCCCTTCTCCTTTGCTGTACCACACCCAGCATCAAAGCATCGCTCAGGTCCCTGTGCTTTGCAGGTGATTGCTAAAGCCAACCAGACAGGGAGACATCTCTCTCCCCTTGGCTTTCTGGATGTGGAATCCCACATCCTCCTCTTGTCCTTTTGTTTTAGTGGCTGAGTCACGAATTAGCTGAAGAATTATTTTTCATGTCCAGCCTTACTCAGTCTACTCTTTAACTTCATCTTGGTGTAATTCATTGCATCATTAGGCTTTTTTTTGAGAGCTGAGTCTGAAATGCCACCTGAATGACAGGGGCATCCAGCAGGTTTCCTACTGCCTTGGATCCACGTGGCTTTTTTTTTTTCTCAGTCTGTAATTGCTAGAGATGTTCATGTTTTCCCTCCACTTCCCTTTTCTGTATTCAAGCACAGTTCAGGATATAGATGTTCTGGCCATAAAAAGAGGCAGGTGGGAGGTTGTGGGCTTTCTCTTGCCAGTGTCTTCCTTTCTCAGGCATCATTAACTTATTACACACCAGAGGACACTTACCAGTTTGCCGTGCCGCTGATGACTTGGCTGTTGTATCTCAGCTTTCTTTTGCCTAAAATCAGATAATGGATCAATTCTTTCTAAGCCCAGGCCCATGGACAACAGTGTTTGTGTTTGTGTGTGTTGGAGGATCTGAAGAAAGGGAGCTGGGAGTGGTGTCTCCCTAATCTTGAACATACAGGAGCAAAGTGAATTTCTGTGGGTTTCTACTAAGACGACGATGATTCAAATTAAGACTTTCTTAATTCCTCTATAATTACTGAAAGGCAGCTAGAATAAAAATTAGAGCCTCCCTGCTCCTCCCTATCTTTAATACTTGAATCTCTTCTCTGTTATTTGTGGAATGTGACACCTCCCCCTGATTACTTCCAGTTTCAGAGGACCTACCACCTCCACAAGCCCTTCTTTCCCTATTTAGAAAGCTCTGTCCCGTAGTGAACTCATAAAATAGTGATATTACCATTACGATTATTAACAATATTATTAACTTTAAGATCATGGGTCTTGGGTCTAGACAGCCCTCCCACTCAGCCCCTAGGTTACCTTAGTGATTCTCAACTAGGGCTGATTGTTTTCCTCTCAAAAGGTATTGGGCAATATCTGAGGACACTTTTGCTCATCACAACTCAAGTAGGGAACTACTAGCGTCTGAGTGGCAGAGGCCAGGGATGGAGCTAAACACTCTACAATACACAGGACAGGACCCACAACAAATAATTGTTCAGTCCCGAGTGTCAGTAATGCCAAGATGGCAAAACCCTGCCTTAGCCAAGAACCTTACCTCAGGATCTGTCTTCCCAAATGTACAAGAGAGATATAAATAAAGTTCACTTCACAGTGTCATTGAGAATTCCAGGAAGTTATATTTGCCGAGCACTTTATTTTTTTAATTTAAAAAATTTCAATTACAGTGTACATATAATATTATATTAGTTTCAGCTGTACAACATAGTGATTAGACATTTATATGACTTAGGAAGTGATCACTTCAGTATGTCTGGTACCCATCTAACACCATACATAGTGATTACAATATTATCGACTATATTCTCCTTGCTGTACGTTACATCCTTGTCACTGCTTTTATAACTGGCAATTTGTACATCTTAATCCCTTCCCTTTTTTCACTCATTTTAGCAGGTTCCTGGCCCAATTTTAAGCACTCAAAAAATTAGCTCTTTTAATTATCATGAATATAATACATGAACTACACTGAATGGCACATAGCTACCATAATAAGAATGTTAAATACTAGTATTAAATGTTGTGCTAGTACCACAACCATTCAGACATTTGAAGGCAACTCATATTTATGCCCTTACAGTGTCTTATTTGTTCCTTATGATACTGTTACAAGCCTTCATATCAGTCTTGCTTCTCATATCTGGACCTGCTCTACTTTACTGATAATATTCTTTTTTTCAAAAATTTTTAAAGATTTTATTTATCTTTAGAGGGGAAGGGAAGAAGAGAGGGAGAGAAGTATCAATGTATAGTTGCCTCTCGTGCGTCCCCTGCTGGGAACTGGTCTGCAACCCAGGCCTGTGCCCTGACTGGGAATCAA
This sequence comes from Carollia perspicillata, assembly GCA_004027735.1. Taxonomy (NCBI): domain Eukaryota; kingdom Metazoa; phylum Chordata; class Mammalia; order Chiroptera; family Phyllostomidae; genus Carollia; species Carollia perspicillata. The sequence goes on along the minus strand of PVKM010007057.1, from coordinate 38,063 downwards.
ACTGCCTTTGTTTGGTTTGCAGGTCTGCGCTCAATCCACTGAGCTACACCAGCCAGGGAAATATTCTTAATGTTATACTCAGTTCTTAACACAGCCCTGTAGGTGTGGTTTGAGCAATGCACAACGGAAATGCCCTCTTCTCGGTTCTAAGACTTTATGCTTTTATTAATGTAGCCTAAGACTATACGTTACTTCCTCATTGTTAACTCCCACTGAGATCTCTGATGCCCAAGTTATTGAATGGAAATTGCATACTAAGGAGAGGAGGAAAGAACACCCAGTTTATTACCTTACTGGAGAAGACTCCAACCCAAATCTACTTGGGCACCCACGTCTAATCCAGGCATGAAGGGTCCATATTTGGAGGTGTAAATTAGGAGGTGACTGCTAAGAAATAAAGGGTGAGGAAGGGGAAGGAAGGAGGGAGGGAGAGAGAGAGACAGAGAGACAGAGAGAGAGAGAGAGCACATGCTCTTTATGATCATTGAACACCCCTATCCGAATGGCAGCCTGAGTGGGAGCCTCCTCCCAGGCCTGTCAGAATCTCCAGTTGCTACCAGTTGAGCTTGGTTGGAGGTTCTGTCACAGCCTCTCTGTCTTTCTTTTATCACACCTCACTACCTCACTGTGCACATCTAGCAAAATGAGAGTATTCCTCAAGCCCCACCCACCCATGCATGCAGGCTCCCTATACAAATGTCTCCCTGGGATGGATCTCTATTATTTCACCAAAAACATCAGAGGAAGAATTTGTCCTGCTCCACTGAAGACATGATTACCTGTCCTCTTTACTGCCTTAGCTGAATTTTTTGACTGTTCCCTGGAAAAAGGATAGAGACAAAAAAAGGTATCTATAGCTTAGCTGAGCCAGTTTTAACCAGGACTGAATAAGAAAGGAAGAAGGTAATTCAGGACTATCTACTGAGGGAATAAAACTAGTTTCTGAGATGCCTATGTGACCCCATGTCTACATGGCACCCACCAATGCATGCTTGGGATGGCCCTCCCATCCGACAGGTTGATTGGCCCCTTTTCTGTTCCTCCCACGTCTTTCTTTTGCTCTGCCTCCTGTTTGTATCATTTTAGCCATGGCTAAGATCATAGGTGTCAGACCAGCTTGGACTCCAGGTCAAGCTGTGTCCCCATAGGGGGGTACTAACATCACTCACTTTCCAGGCTTGTGGTGAGTGGCATATGAGGTCATGGTGCCCGGCATCGAGTAAACATTAAACAAGTCAACTAATATGACTTACAGTTATCACTGGTGTGCTTATTTACATCTTTCTTGTAGATGACCTCATCTGCATTAGGAAAGGAAGAACGACTGAGGCTCAGAGAGGCAGTGCCTTTGTACTCAAGGGTTGAGCAGATGCTAACAGGCAGATCCAGGATCTGAACCTCAGCATCAGGATAAAATACTTTTGTAACATTTTTTTTTACTATGTCGTTTTGTCTCACCTCTTTGTGTGTACACTGTCTATTTGATTAAGGATGTGAAAAGCAGCATTTAGAACCTCCCTGTGCATATCTAGCAAAATGAGAGTATTTCTCAAGCGCCGCCCACCCACACATGCATGAAGGTCTTTACTAGTAATAATGACATGGCAATGTTGCAAACTTTATAGTGACCTGGCTTATCAAATGTTTTAACATGCATCACATAGACATTTTTATTTACCAAGGTTCTGAGAAGCTTGTTGAGGTGTCCCAAGTCACACAGCAGCTAGGCTAGAACCAAAGTTCTGGTCTTCTTCCTCCAGACCTGCTGAGTTTCTATTCAGGATTCTCTGCTTTCCCTCCCCTGATGTTGGTCTCTAGCTTTCTGCTTTCATTTCTGTGTGGTGGTGGCATGTAATCACAAATAATAAAGCAAGCCTGCTCTAGCTGTCAGGTAGAAATAGGAAATTGAAATTATAAGTCATTAAATGGAAAATCCTGAGCCTTATAGTAACACCAACTCAGCCTCTATCCATTACTGTCTATATATTTAGCCAGTCTATTTTTAAGAGTTTAATATTGAGAAATAGAACATACTTATAATGCAGCTGCATTAATTTCACTCCAAAATCTCTGCCATTTGCTATAGTTGACTTACATGCATTTAAATTTATAACCACCGTTTGCACTGGGAAGATTTGTCCTTAATTTAAAGGGAGATGGGTGAAAAATCTGCCCATCGAAGTAGTGAGAATTGTACAGGTTTTATAGTCCGCTCTCTGGTCGGCCCCCTCCCCCACCACAGCATGGGTCAGTCATGCACCTCTTCCACTGTGCGTATTTTCCATATTCCTCATTCAGTGTCCAGTTACATAGACTATAAAACATGTGTTCATCCATTCAGCAAACATAGCTTGAACCCTGAAAGCTCTCAGTAGATGTGTTAACAGTCTTTATGCCACTGAAGACACACGTCGATTTTAAATGGTTGTCATTTCTGGGATCGTTCTCCTAATTATCATTAATATGGCCTGAAGGGAAGCTGGCTGAGAGGGGTCCTTTCATCTACTCCAGAGTCATTTCATTAAACCAGTTTATCGGTCCCACTCCAAAATAAGCCATGAAGTCGTATTTGAAGGTATTTATCCAGCTCTGCTATTTATAGGCTGTGTGACCCTTGAAAAATTAATTAACCTTTGTGTACACCACTTATCCATTTGTAAGATGAATGTAATGAAATGTATCTTGGAATGTTGTGTATCAGTCAGTTCTTGCAACAAAAATGCTGTATAACAAGTAATTACAAAATCTCAGTGGCATCCGCTAATAAACATTGATTTGTCACATATCTGAAGGTCGGATGGAGTGTTGTGCTCATCTCAGATGGGTTAGCTCACCTGCTCAAGGTTGGCTGGAGCCAGTGACCTGGGCCGTAGTGGTCAGGTGACTCCGTTCAGTGTTGCAGAGCTGTGAATCTCCCATGAGCTGCTCATCTTCCTCGAACCAGCAGCCTCGCTGGCACAGATCCTCCTCAGGCTGGTGGCAGGTATACATGTGTGATGCCTCTTGGAGCCCAGGCTCACAACTGGTGCATCCTGATTTCTGCCACATACCATTGGCCAAAATAAGTCACAAAGCCAGGCACAAGTCAAAGGTCAGTGAGTACACTCCATCCCTACTGGGCTGTACAAAGCTATGGGTGCAGGGAGGGGTAAAGGAACGAGGCTAATAGTTCCATAGACTGCAGTCAGTTATCAGAAGGACATTAAATGATGTTAAATGATGGCTGTAGTTGCCTTCAAATAATACCTGTCACATTATAAAGATTCCATACATGATGAATGTTATTATTACAGTTGTGATTATGACTAATGAGATAGCCTTGGTAAACTGAAATATTATGTTTAAGCGAATCTTGCTATAAGATAAACCAGAACCCTGGCCAGGTGGCTCAGGTGGTTAGAGCATCGTCCTACTGAGGGTTCAGTCCCCAGTCAGGACACATAGAAGAATCAACCAATGAATACATAAGTAAGTGGAATAACAAAACAGTGTTTCTCTCTCTCTCTTTTTCAAATCAATAAATAAAAAATTAAAAATAAATATATAAAAATTAAGTAAATGTTTTTTAAAAAATACAGACCAGAGAAGTTCAAGGTAACTGTCTGGGAGAAGAAGTGAAATCAAGAGGATGTTAAATTTCTGGGAAGGAAGGGAGTAGGCGTAAGAGCATGGAACTCTCTTGTCTCTGCCAACCAGGTGCTGGAAAAACCACTTCCTCTCTGGCACATAATGATGGAGCTAGACCTTTGTCAGAAACAGATATTTATCTTCCCCAGTGTTCTCTACAATAGAACTAAAATTTGTGACCTGGTGATTGGGCTCTGAGAGGTCAAAGCACACACTTGAGAGTGTGACACAACAAGCAATGGAAGTAAACAGAGGCCCATGAGCAGTACCGTATTTTCAGGATTCATGTTGCAACCGAACATATCCAGGTCCCAAGTTATAGCTGGGTATAACCATGAATGGGCATTAGCTGAAGTACAGTGGATGAGTCCCTGCATGTTAAAGGGGCCAGGGATGCCAGTGAAATTTATACGTGGGAGGACAGTGGGAATTAGAGTCCAGTCTTCATTCAAAGGCCACGAGTTACCCAGTAGGGAAATGGAGAGTTTAGCGTGTGTTAAGCCTCAACTTGGTGCAAGGCCCCCTCTACAAGCTTACCTCAAGCTCATCATTTAGGCTGGATAACAAAAATGATAATAAAGGCTCTACTTTATTGAGTGTTTAATCCATTTGGGGTACTGTGCTAAACACTTGGCATATATTATTGCATTGAATTAAATGAAAAAAAAAAGTCCCACAAAAGCTCACGATGCATTAGGGAGATTTATGCTTGCCTGTTTACAGATGAGGAACTGGGGCTTAGAGAAGTTAAGGAACCATATCCAATATCCAGTGTCACATGATGTGTAAGTGATGGAATGGGGGTGTAAACCCAAGTTCGTCACACACCCCGTGTATCTGAGATGACATTAATAGGTACAGGAGAGGATGGTGAGGCAGGAGGGCAGGACCCTCAAAATAGTTGGGTTTTTGAGTGAGGATCTGGGAGAGTCAGCCCTTCTCCCTACCTTGAAGATAGACTTTCTTGGTAATAAAATTGTGTATCACTTTAAGCTCCGGAAGAAGCAAACTGTGGGATTTTCCCTCCAGTCCTTGCCCCTTCTGCCTGCTGACACCACTCTTTGTATTGTCCTCTCTACCTGGTGTGGCGTTCTTCAAGGCTCAGCAGCGTTGGCATTTCCTCTGGGAAATTCCCAAAGCCTTTTTGCTCACTGAAGTAATCAGAGGGCACATTTTCAGTGTTCTTGTCACATGTCTCTTTTTATCTAGACATTTGGCACAATCTGTTTTCATTGTCTGGTTTCTTTCACTAAGCTGTGTCACGTTTTAAAGAAGGGGCCATGTTCAGATCATCACTCTGTCTCCAGCGCGCCCACCTCTGAAACAGTGCTCGCTCAGTAATGGTGTTGGATGAGGAATTCCCAATGTCTAATACAAATGCCCTGAGCCACACACATGGTCTCCCTGTGCCTTTACAGAAGGGGGGGATCTAGGAGAGGAGTCACACTAGTGAATCTGAGTCCCATCGTATCCTGGACATAGGCATTTCATGACGTTGGATGGAAAATCCAGATTTGCTATGATGAATACTTTGAGATCTTTGGGCATTACTAACAGTAAGTCTCATCTTGAAAATGCTTACTCTGTACCTGGAACTGTGGTAAGCATTTTTAGCATCTTATTTGATCCAAAAGCAACTTTCTGAAGTTGGAATTACAAAACCCATTTTAATACTAGGAGAAGCTGAGGCTCTGACTGGCTAGGTGATTTGCCCACATCTCATAGCTGGTAAGAAACTCGGCTAACATTCCAAACTGTGGCTGATTCCAGAGCCTTTTTCCATAGTCATGCCTTGCCACCAGGGTGTAATAGGTGACTAGGAAGTCTTTGCCCCAGCCTATCTATCTAGTCACTTTCTCTTTCTTTCTTGAATTGGACCTGGTGGCTTGTCACATCAACTCCAGCCTGACCTTTGAAAACTCTCCTTTGCTTTTCTGGCTCCATAAAATGGAAGGTTGTAAGGAAGGCATGAGTTGAAAGAAGTGAAAGTGCATTGGACACCGAAGAGCGCGGTTCCCTGTGGTTATTGCATCAATATTACTGAGAGCATATTTTATTCACGTTTAGAATTACAGGGCCATGGAGGAGGAATTATCTTAGAGACTACCTGCGTCCTGGTTAGGGAAAATGGACCCAGCTCCAGGATTGTGTTTTTTAACCAAGCAGAGGAAAATATGACTAAATTTAATTCCATCATTCAAACTCAGCGCAGTTCTCCAGCAGAAATTGTGACTGCCCTACAAGTCTGCAGTATTCACCTGCACGCTCACGGTCATATGTATAACAAAAGGCTATTTCTTTGTTTTCCAATTTATATTTGTTGCTGTTTGTTAATTTGTCTTGCCTGCAGGCATTGGCTTGAAGATAAGCTGCACCAGGCATCAGAGGTTTAAGAAAATATGTGGGAGAAAAAACTACAAAGTGAGAACATTCTATCCATCAACTTTTTATCCCTGAGAATCGGGAGGAGGTGGCCACTTTAAAAAAAATGTGTACATAGGTTTTAAATGTGTTCTACTGGCGGAGTTTTCTCATTTGGCTGAGGAACACTGACTGTTTTCTTCCTCACTTATTTTTTTTTCCATCATCATTTATCCCTCCATACCCTCGTCTACCTCCACCCACCTCCCTCCTCACCTCGAAATTACCACTCTGTTGTCCATGTCCCTGAGTTCTTTCTCTACTTTTTTCCTCTTTTGCTTGATCCCTCCGTGCCCTCCCCGACAAACCTTCCCCAGAACTGTCAGCCTGCCCTCTACCTGTGAGTCTGTCACTACAGACAGACTGCTCGTTAGTTCAGTTTGTTCATTAGATTATTTGAGTGAAATCATATGGCACCTGTCTTTCTCTGACTGGCTTATTTCAAACTTATTTCAATTTTTTCTTTTCACGAAGTGGTGACTTCTATATGAGACTCTCATAACTTCCAAATTTCATGTTTCTTTACATTTATATCAGGTCTTCCCAGGTGAGGCATACTTTAGGACTGGACTGTCTTTTCTTATTTCTATCCTTCCAATCCTGGCCTTTGAGTGAGCCCAGCCCAAAGCCAGGGGATGCAAACCGAGGTCTGTATTAGGGTTCATCAGAGAAATAACCAATATGAGATACAGATATAGGTTGGTTATATACATCCTATCTCTGTCTATAGAGCTGACCCTTGAACAACATGGGGGTTAGGGATGCCGACCCCCTGCACAGTAGAAAATCCACACACAAATTTTAACTCTATGTATTTACTGAAAAACAAATCTGTGTATAAGTGGACCTGTGCAGTTCATACTGTGTTGTTCAAGGGTCACCTGTATGTATTTATCTATTTATATATCTGTATCATCTCTATCTATATCTATTGAGAGACTGATTGATTGATTTTAAGAAATGGATTAGTATGATTGTAGAGGGTGATGAGTCCAAAATCTCCAGGGTAAGCTGGTGCACTGCAGACACAGGGAAGAGCTGGTGTTGCAGCTCAAGTCTGAAGGTAGCCTGGTGGCAGAATTCCTTTTTCCTTAGGGGAAGGGTGGTCTCTGTTCTATTAAGGCCTTCAACTAATTAGATGAGGGCCACCAACATTATGGAGAAGAGTCTGCCTTACCGAAAAATCTTACTGATTTAAATGTCAGTCTCACAGAAAAGTGAGTCCGACCAAATGTTCAGTAGAATAATGTTTGACCAAATGTCTGGGTTCCATGTCCTAGACAAGTTGACACATGTATTAAACATCACAAGATCTGAGGCTACAATTATCCTAGAATTTGGGAAAGCAGGGATGAGTGGAAATAGGAGACATGAACTTGGTCTGCTGCTTACTTTTGTCATCACTTTGTCTCTTAGTACTTCTAGTTTCGCATCTGAATAAAAGGGAGAACATATACTCTCCAAACTAATTTCCAAAGTGGATGTGTTATAATGAAAATGGCTTTCAAAATGAACGAATGAATGAATAAATGAATGAATTGAATTACCAATCATGGCGCTAAAGGGTGAGAGAAAGTTGGGTAATGACTGCTCTCTCTTGAGCACATTCTAGTTCTTGAAGCTTTGTTACACAATTTACATACATAATTATGTTCAGTCCTCCGAAAGACCCCACCCACATCTACAGAGGAGGAAACTAAGGGTTATATAAAAAAAGGGAGTGACTCAAGGTTACGCAATGGCAGAGTGTACCTTCGAACCCTTTTTTACTTGCAATAAGCAATACGGCCAGGTAATGCCCACCTGCACCTTGGTTCTCTGAACATAGTTCTGTAATGAGACAACACTGGGAATATGGGCTATGAGCTCAGTTTAGTACCTCCAGGTTGGACAGTCTTAGCCATCAGCTCTGAGCAAAATTCTTCTGACATGGCTAGTCAGTCTCCAATCAAGATGAGCCCATGGCTCCAGCCAGGGCCAGGCTGCCTGGAGCTTCTTGCCCAGATGATTTAAGAGGGGCTGGGCTGTCAGAGTTACTTTTCAGGTCACGTCCAAACTCCAAGACTGAGATACCCATTTCCATCTCTCAGGCAGGCCAGAAACAGTATGTGTGGAGTGATACAGTAGATGGATCCACGTGACTCTTCACTGTAACCTGGATCTAAACCCTAGGTCTGCCATTTTTGAGTTGTGTGACCTTAAAGGATGATTTACTTCTCTGAGTCTCCGTTTTCTCATTTCTGAACAGCAGCTAGTGGTACTTCCCTTTCAAGGTGGTTAGGAGGAATAAATGAGGAAACACAAGGGAAAGCTAGTCTTCCAGCTTGGCAGAGTTGGTATTCAAGAATTGTGAATTTTCACCCTGGTTGGTGTGGCTCAATTGGTTGGAGTATTTTTCCATAACCAAAAGGTTGCTGGTTCTATCTCTGGACTAGGCTGTATGGAAAGCAACCTATTGGTGCTTCTCTCTCATACCAGTGATTCTCTCTCTTCTTTCCTCACTCTCTAAAAGCAATGAAAAATGTCCTCAGGTGAGGATTAAAAAAAGAAAGAATTGTGAGTTTTCTTTTGACATAGGCTGGATGAGTCTAGAAAAATTAAAGAGGATGATAAAGGCGGTCCAGGAACTTGAACCTGAACTTATGTGAGTTTTAGTGATAAGCCATCCCAGGCTGTAAGGGGAGAGAGAGGAGCTGGTGAGAGTTTTATGTGGGTATCAGCATGGACACAGCATGTAGTATCTGTTTTGCAGGGTAGAGGATCACACAGAAGCTTGCCTGGTATCTGGAAACCAATAATACATCCCTCATGCCTTGGCAAAGACACCCAGGGTCCAACTTCTTTTCTTTCTTTTTTTCTTCTCGTGCCTTCTCTGTCTCCTCTCCTGACCTTCCTATCCCTCCCTGTCTTCTCTCTCTCCAGAGTTTTCCTGCCCTCTCCTCCTCTTTTCACTCTCCTTTGCCTCTTCCTTTCCTATTACCTACCTGTCATCATTAAACACAATTTTACTTTCTATTCTTGCTTTCTCTTCCTCCTCCCTCTTCTGTTTTCCTCTCATCTTCTCTCTCTCTGTCTTGGCCTGGGGACAAGGGCTCCTTTGCTCAAGCCCCAGTGGTTCATTTCATTGAATTTAACAATCTCTCATATGTCAATTAGAAGGAGACAGCTCCCCCCGTTTCTCCCCCCGCCCCCGCCTTTCCTGGGCCTGCCACGATGCTCAGATCAAGCACCATCTGTTGCATCCATCCAGGCGACAGGCAAGCATTTTGCTGCTCTGGGGAGTCAGACCTCAGTGGTACCAGGAGGTAATGTGGCTTGTTTGGACAACTTGATTTATTGATATTGATAGAACTACCAAATGGGATTGGGAGGGCTGGGGTGGGAGGGGGAATGGTTCACAGGATGAAATAGGCCATGGAGGAGGGGTTTGCACAAGCACAACCCCCCTAAGCCTGTCTGGGCTTTTGGTACTGTTGCGGAGGCAAGAGCAGCCAAACAGATGGAAGGGATTTTCTGTAGTCAGGATCAGAAACTATGCAGCTCAGGGGAGCAAACCTCCCCTCTCTGTGTCTTCCTCTTCTCCCACCAGTCAAATCTGCATCTGGTTGGGAGAAAGTCATGCAGAAATAACAGGATGGGGTGAAGCTGACCTTTAGGAGTTGCTGAATGTCAGAGCCATGATGAAAAGGAATGATATATCAGTCAAGGTTCTGGATGGACAAAGAAGGCACCCTTCAGTGGGATCTTAAAAAAAAAACTCAGCGAAGTAACTATTTATAGAGGTGCAGGCAGAGTGAAGAGAATCTACATGAGGGCAGCGAGGAACTAGGGATAAGAATGATCAGGAAACCACTACCAGCCCCGTGAACTATGAAGGGGCAGGGAGAACAAGTAGTTTTACTGGAGCCTGTGAGAACAGTATCTGTGGAGAAGGGGCAGAAGCTGTGATGGTCAGGGGTCCAAGTCTCTATCAAAATATGACATAGAAACAGGAAGGGCAATGGGTGACATACCCCCAAATTGTGTCTTTCCACGTACAGAGCATCTCACTGGGCAAAACCAACTAGTAGATAACAAGGAGTGAGTGATGAAGTGCACCAGAGAGGGTCTGCTCCAGGATACAGAGTAGGGCAGAATGAACCTGGGGGTGGAGGACGGATTTGGGGGTGCCGGTGGAGAACAGACAGTATAGATCGGGAATGTTGCCTATACTGCACATACTGTTCTGGGTGCTACAAACACTCCCTCTCTAGCTGTTCAAAGGAATGGGCATACAGAGTCTCTGTAGAGTCCCTTTCTCTCTCATGTGTGCAAGATCCGCATAACTAACTGTCTCCTCAGTGCCTCCACTTAGACATCTGGAAGACACAATGAAGTTTTCCTATCTAAAACACGTTCTCTTCCAGGGTTTCTCCTCAGGTTGAGAGGTACCATCATTCCGGAAGCCTTTGAGGTTTCCAGAAGATCAGGAGTCATACTCCCTACCTTCCTTTCCCATGTCCACCTTTTCCAATCACTCGCACCTTCAGAGGGAGTTGTACCTAAGAAATCACTCTGATGTGTGCACTTCTCTATCTCCACTAAGCTGTTTCTGTCTCTTCTCTGTGCGAGGCTGTCCACTTCTTTATTTCTACTTCTGCTACCCTATCCTGGCCACTGTCAACCCGTATATGGACTCTGCACCATCTCTCCATTGATCTTACATCCACTTCTGTCTTTCTGCAATGAAGTCTTCTTTCTGTGATCAGAGCAGTCTTCCCTATATGAAAATCACATCAAGTCACTCTCCTATCTAAAACCTTCAGAGAGTTCCGGTCCTCACAAGGCCTAGAACAGTCAGGGTCAGGGTCAGGTTAGAATTAGGACTTCTCTCCAACTGTATCTCAGGCCACTTACCAGTGTTTCAGGCCTAGTGGCTATCATAGTCCCTTTACATATTCCTTCCTTCTCCCGGGGTTGGGGGGAATCTTTATTTAGACTCTTCTCTTTGCCTCTTTTGCTCTTTGCACTTCACTCTCCCACCCCTACCACTTCCTTCTCTCTTGATTAACATATATTCTTTTCAGACCTTCACTCTGCTCACTTCCTCTAAGAAAGTTTCTAAGATTTTCCTAGACTGTGTCATATTCCTCTGACAGGGCCTCTTATATCATCTTTCACATCTGTTTTATTATATGTATCATTTGTACATTTTACAGTTCTATGTCAATCCCCTCATTAATATCAGCCTTCCTGTCCAGATGGTGGGCATCAAGGGTGGGTTTTGCTTGTCTGTTTTCCACCGTGGTACCTTGTAACGGACTGCATGGCTGTGTCCTCCGCAAATTCCTATGTTGAAGCCTTCACTTCCGATGTGACTATGTGTGTGTCTTCCTGGGCTGCCATAACAAAGTGCCCTACACTCGGTGGCTTAAACAACAGAATGAATTTGCTCACCATTGAAGAGGCTGGAAGTCCTGCATCATTGGGGTCTGGCTTTTACACAGCTGTCTTCTCACTATGTGCTCACATGGCCTTTCTTTGATGTGTCCTTCAGGAGAGTTTGTCTTCCTCTTGTTAAAAAGACACCCAGCCTATTAGGTTAGGACCCTGCTCTTATGACCACATTTAAGTTTATCTACTGAAAATTCCATCTCTGAATACAGTCACATTGTGGGTTAAGGCATCAAGATATGAAGTTTGGGAACACACAATTCAGTCCCCAGCAGACCATATGCTAAGTTGCTCTAGGTTTTGGACCACAGTATGACACAGCCCTTACAATTTTTGGCAAATCACTCTCCTGTCTGGGTTGAAAGCATCAGGATTGGGCAAGACAGTGCTTCTCAGAGTTGGATTATAGCCGCTGGCCAGTGCGGGGGGGATGGGGGGGCACTCTGCATCCCAGGCTTGGGATTTGGGATCTCGGCTCACCTTTAAGTAGACCTAACTGAGATTATCTGGGGAGAGAGATGGCAAGACAGGCAAGTGAGGAAGTTATAATGCTACCACATGGTTGGTTTGTATTGCCATTTGTCTTTTCCGTAGGAAACATAGATTCTCCACTGTGTCCCCAAGATGGGGCTTCTCACAGAGCCCAAGGCCCCAGCCTGCCTTCTGGGTAGGAGCTACCCTGCAGACACATCTGCCAGCTGATGAACTTTCCCGGGAGAATAGGAGCTCCTTAGAAATCAGTGTTGGGATATTCAGAAACCTTCTTCCTCCTGTCTAGTGAAGCCCTTTCAAAAAAAACAAGAAGTTTGGGCATATCCCATCACTTGGCTTCAGATAGCAGGTACCTCAAACGGAAGAAATTTCCCAGCCGCTAAAGGCAGAAATGGAAGGCGGGCTGAGCTGGAAGGTTTCAAAGTTGGAGCCCTCTGTGGGACTTTCTCAGAACAAAGGTGCTGAGGTCATTCGGCCTTGTTCCTTTTCTTCTTTCTCCTTTCCTCTCCTGGCCGCCAATGTGGCCTCTCTCCCTCCTACTCAAGCTTTTCTGATTTTTTTCCTTTCACCTTTCTTCTTTTTCTCTCTGTCCTACTGACCTCACTTTTTCTATCCTCTGGAACTTTCTACCATTTTCAGTTTTAAAATTGTGTGAACACATGGCCACTAACAAATCATGGGGCAGGACTGATACCAGTGGAACACTGGACTGGGAGTTAGAAGGCTTGACGTTCCACATGCAAGCTTGGAGTAAGTCATGTGCCTTATGTGGGGACCTCAATTTCCTGAAGTAAAATGGGGATGTCATACCAAGTGCTGTATGTGTCACAGTTCTGTAGTTTTGTCCCCTGAAATGTGGTTTGACCCATGTGTTGCTATCTCCCTTCACTGTCGCCGTTCTGGTTCAAGCCACTGTTGCCACTGGCTGGCTCCTGCCTAAGCCTCTGTGTTGTCCTCTCCCATCACTTGTACTTGGGTAGTCCAGGCTCCTCTTCCTAATTGTCACAAAAGGGACTTAACGTGAACATGCCGATTTTCTGTCAAAACCCTTTCAGTGATTAACTTTTGCCATTAGGATACAATCCAAACTCTTCAGTGGGACTTAGAAGGCAGTCTGAACCTTCAGCCTCATCTCCTTCTCATGTGGTCTGTGTTTGTGCTGGGTGTGCTTTTTCTGGCTTCAGGTCTTTGCATGTGTCTCTCCTTCTACCCAGGGTGCTCTTATCCCAAATTTCTTTAGCAACCCCACCCTCATCCTACCTCCTTTGCTCATTCCTACTCATTCTTAAAATCGCAGTGAAGATACTGCCTCCTCCAGGAAGCCTGACCTGACTCCCAGAGACGACCCTTCTTAATGCTCCTCTCATACTCTGTACTTTCCTATGGCAGAGGTTTTGTGCAACATTGCAAATTCCTACCAAGCAATGAATTTCTTGCATCGCAGATTGTGTCTATCTTTTTACTACCCTGTCTTGAGGATTTGAGGCGGTGCCTGGCTAACATAATAGGTATTCAGTAAGTAAGTGTGTAAGCCAGTACATACATCTGTACTGGCTCTGTGCCTTCTGTATCATCCCTGGGTCAGGGAGGGAATTCCAGGGACTCCGGATCAAGCCCTAACCTCAGCCCCATTACCCATCCTGTAGCTGCAGCTGAGGCGACGCAGGAGACCGTGGAGTCCCTGATGCAGAAGTTCAAGGAGAGTTTCCGCGCTAACACACCCATTGAGATCGGTCAGCTGCAGTCAACGCCACGCACCGCCTCGGCAGGAAAGCGGAAGCGGAGGAGCAAGTCACGAGGTAGGCTGTCCTACCACCACTTGCGAGGGCTTTGGTGGGCTGTTCCCAGTTTCCAAAGATACCAGGAAGAGCTATGCCCTCTTCCCTGTGCTCACAGAACTTGTGCCTCTGTCTCACTGATGCATCATTTCAGTGGAGGCCTTGGAGACAGCGGACCTGTGCTCCCTGGGCAGAGCTAAGGTTTCTGAGCCCCAGTTGCCTCATCTGAAAATGGGATTGCATCATCCGTCTTTCAGAGTGGTTGAGAAGATTAGCAGTAGTCTATGGACAGTGCCTGTCATGGGACCTGGCAGAGCAGATGCTCTTTAAATTGTAGCTAGTGTCATTTTGGAGATGGCGAGAGAGGCAGAATGTTCTCATGGAAGGATCCTCAGGCTGGGATCCCAGAGCAAGGTTCCATCTCATTCTTGAACAGCCTGAATGACAGGATGGATAGTCAAGAGTAGGAGCATTGTACATTAGACAGAACTGGATTCCAATTTCTGCTCAAATATGCATTGAAATTTCTGTTCTAGTTCAAGTTAACTAACCATGTCCTTTTGCCAGGTAACTCTGCTTCTCCAAGCTACCCCCATCTCACAGGGCTGTTATAACATCTTAGCACATAGTCCACCGTGCAATGAAAAGTCAATGTTTCCCTCATTGTCTTTTTCTTCCTCCTCCCTTTCTGTCCTCCTCCTCATCATCATCATGACCCCTTCCTTCTTCTACCTCCTCCTGTGACCATCTGTGTGGCTTTGTAGATGAGACAAATCTCTTTATCATTGGCCGATTTCCAGATCTCATCTCATGCCTTTCAGCCCATTCAGTAGTCTCTAGCTGGTCTTTGCCTCTTTTCTTTGCCTCTCCCTTCTCCAGTTCCCATTCACTTGGTTCTTACCATGTCACCCTCCTCTTTCAGAGCTTCAGTGGCTGTCCAGTGCCTTCAGAAGTGTTCAAGCTTCAAGGCTGCCAGAGAGCTCTGCTCTCTCTGCTCTCTCTTCTGAATCCACGTTCTCCACTTCCACAGTTTTTTCCATACCATTCTCTCTGCCTGAAACCTCCTGTCTGGATGCTAAGAGTAACTGTGGTCGTGTGTTGACACTTATTCCAAGCAGCAGGCCAAGTGCTATCTGTATCTTACCTCCTTTGACCCCCAGCAACTCTAAGAAGCAGGTACCATGATAATTTCCATTTTGCAGATGGTATCACTAAGGCACATGCTGCTGTAGTAATCTGCCCAAAGGGACATCCTAGTAAGTACTACAGCCAGGAAGAACTAAGCGGTCTGAGTTCCAGACTGTAATTAAACTACTGTGCTCTATACTAGTAAAGTCCTGCCTGTCTTCCCAGGTTAACTTGAATGGCACATTTCCGTGAAGACATCTCTGACTGTCACAGTCACAGATCACTCCGAATTCTCCCATGTGTGACTTCTCCCACTTCTTTTTACCTGTGTTAAACACCGATTTTCTTTTTTTTTTTTTTTGGTAATATAATTTCCTTTTGTCTGGCTCTCTCCTTAGCTAGACAGAGACTTGTTTGAAAAGTAGGAAGTATCTTACTATTTGAATCATCTTTCCATTTCTGGATCTAAATCGGTGCCTGCACACATGGTGGACACTTGCTGTTTGTTAAGAGAATGTCTAGGTGTTAATACTGTGAAATGCTCTATCTCAAAAACTGATGTCTGCATGTTATGCTGAGGTCATAAACTGAGGTAGAAGTTGGTGGTCAAGTTTCTTTTTGCAACTCAACCCCAGTGTAAACCATTTGAATGATAAAGAACAGTTTCTTTGAGGTCAGCAATGCCTGGGAGCTAATTCGAGCCAGACTGATTTCCACTTGCATAGCTTTGGAAGAGACATCCAATGTCTCTGAGCCTCAGTTTCCTCTTCTGTAAAATGGGGATGCCAGTCCCCACATCAGAAGATTGCTATAAAAATCGGATGAATGATGAATGTAGACTACCTTGAAATGCTCAGCTAATGTTTACCAGTAACTGAGTAAATGCTGTATTTGATCCGGGTGGGACATTCAGGGTCATTTGGAATCCTGCTCGTACATACCTATTCATCTTCATTCCTCCACCATTCACCAACAATCACCTTCCTTTATCTCTACCAATACAGCTCCCATAAATATGCTTGATTCCAAGTCCATAACCTCCCCTTTCTTTACCAGCCTGAATTCAGTTCCTTGGTGTTATATCCTAAACATAGTTTATGCCACTGAATTCTTCCCTCAAAATTTTCTTTCATGCACCACAATTGTCTTAATGAGGCCCCTATCATTAGGCATTTGATGTTTGTAATATTTCACCATCATTAACCATACCACATGCAACTTTTTTTTTTGCCCAAAACTTGGCCTTTGAAAATGTTTCTTTCTCTTCTCTTAGAGAGCAGAATTTCAGAATTAGATTATTAAGGAAAATCTGCTATTTGACTTAGGCTGTAATTAAAGATCAAGTTCTTTCAATTTACAAGTTAAGTGGGGCCTAAGAACCATTATGACCACTAACTCATCTCCCCTCTGCAACTATAACCTTCTTGAGACTTGGCCTCCTAAAGGCAGCCAGTATCATCTTTTTAGAAACATAGACCCATTAAGATTGCTCTCATGCCTTCAGTCATTCAGTGGTTTCCTGTTCTCCATGGAATACAATCCAGACTCCTTGCGGTGGCTTTAGCCCCTGTTCTCTCTGTGTCTGGCTCCTGTTCGTTTCACTCTATCGTCATTTCCTTGGGTTTCAGGCACATGGACTTCCTTCCTGTTGCAAGAACACAGAAATGTTTCTCCACTTGGGAGTCTGAGAACTGGTCTTCCTTCCCCTTGCCATGCCTCTTTTCACTCCCCAGCTGCTCTCCTGGCTAGCCCCTCCTCACCTGTCATCTCTCAGCTCCAATGTCAACTCCACAGAACTGACTTCCATGACCACCCAACCAAATGTTTTCCTCCTTGCCACCCTCAGCCTGCTACTGTTATATCACCCTTTTGTACTTCTTCCTTAATATTACAGTCTAAAATTACTCTTGTTTGCCTTTTTACTCTTTTCCTCTCTAAGGCATGTTTCATATTCTTAAACCAAACACGTAAAAATATTTAAAAACTATTTGTTGAATAAGTGAGTGCATTAACCTCAAAGATCATCGGAAAGTGGCCCAGTTTGCCAGCTCTCAAATGGATGTTGAAGGGGGACCCAGGATAGACCAGAGCTTCCTAGTACAAACCTCCTGGGAATCCCGTTTCCCCCAGAGAGAGGCCCAGATGCCCAGCATAGTAAATGTGTCCAAATGGACATCTTAAAACAATTTTTAAAGCGGCTCATTAACATTGTGCTCGTGATTGTACTACCACCGTGGGATGAGGTTTTTGCAAGAGAGAGTCCAAGGAGAGTTTGCGCTAGCCCTGCACATCCCATCTCACACACTTATCACTACAGGTTCTCAAGAATTTTTTGGGCAAAAGAACTTCATGGTTAATAAAAGTTTGGGGAATTCCGTACATGCCCTCTTCCTCTTGGAAATTTCCAAATGCATCTTAGACTATTAAAGACCCTAGAAAGTCCTGCACTACAGAAAGCAGGGTTTCTTGGTTTACCTCAATGTCTACAAAGTCATCTTGACCACAGACTCTATTCCCCATCACCTCCACACCCCTACTCCTGGATCATTTGTTAACTAACATCTTGAGGAACAGAAGCAAACACAGAAGCACAATTGTGGAAGTGCTCTGTTAGCCTACACTGATCATCAAAACTCCCAAATATGGTGGTCTAACTTCCTCATATTCCTGACTTTCACAGTCTCTCTCTGCCTGCCACCGAGGTGGCTGCGAGCCTCCTGGCACAGAGTGGGAACACCTGGCCTCCCTCTGCTTCATTAGGCTTTGCACCCAGCCCATGGTGCCCAGAGGGATGCAGCAGAATGAGTAGTGGGAAGCCATTGTGATGGAATGGAACACGTGGTTAAAAACAGCTCTCATGTGTTTTTGTAGTGATGGCTTCCTCCTGAAAGGACCATGGATGCTGAAATACATCATCCTTCAGCAGACAGGCAAACAAGCAGTGGGGGACTTCAATGCTGCCTTCTTATCGGTAGTGGGCTTTTATGGGGCAGCTGTTGGGTAGTCACTCCCCCAAGTCCCTGTGCATTGTAAAGGAGACCTTGACATTCAAATGAAGCAGGGTGAGATTTCTCTGGATGTGAGGAAGGGGTTCCTGAGGTCCAGTGATCTTTAAAAGCAGGAATTTGTATTTGAAATTCAGCTCAACCATTGGCTAACTGAATGATCTTTAGTAAATGAAGAAGCTGTGTTTAACCTCCATTTTCTCATTGGTGTAGTCCAGTGCCTGGCATGTAGGTGACCCTCAAAAAAGAGTAGCAAATATTCTTGTTGCTACCAAGGTCCTACTTATTTGGCCTCCACAGGCTCACACGTCCATCCCCTCTTTTCTAAGCCATTGCTTCTGACTTGGTTGAGGTTTGATTATCCATCATCCATATCCTTGCGGCAGCCTCTTCATCCAAAAACCCACCTTCCATTCTGATGGCTGGAGCAATCTTTTGGAAACACACTAAGTCTGGCCATGTCACTCTTCTGCCCAGAATGTTTTCCTGGTATTCTGTCACTTGTCTGGGGGACCTCTCATGCTTTTGCAGTGAAGGCAGATGAAAATCAACATATCCCCAAAGGGTCTGCAGCTATGCTCAAAAGACATGTGTCATAAGTCCCAAATCCCAGTTTCCATCTTTAAAAAAAAAAATTAATGACATTCTATTGGGTTGGCTAAAAGTTCATTTGTTTTTTCCATGAGATGGCTCTAGTAGCACTTAGTTGTCTTTAACTTATTTGAAACAGTTTTGTTAGATTGTGTTGTGACAGCTGTCATATGAGTGTGCATTAAAAATGTTATCAAAATTGGTGAATTTTTGTATAGCCATTTTAATATTGAAGATGGAATAAGATATGCAACATTTTTGGCATATTCCGTATTATTTCAAGGAAGGTAAAAATACAACTGAAATGCAAAAAAAAAAAATAGATCTGTGCAGTGTATGGAGAAGGGTCTGTGACTAATCGGAAGTGTCAAAAGTGGTTTGTGAAATTTCATGCTGGAGATTTCTTGCTGGACGATGCTCCATGGTCGAGTAGACAAGTTGAAGTTGATAGCGATCAAATCGAGACATTAATTGAGAACAATCAATGTTCTACCATGCAGAAGATAGCTGACATACTCAAAAAATCAAAATCAATAAAGTTATTGCTGAAAATGAAAATATACCTTTTATTTTAGGGAAAAAACTAAACGGAGTTTTTCACCAACCCAATATTTCATAATATGTGCGTACTATTTTAGTCTAAATTATGTTACATTATTTGTCAGTTAAGTTATTTAACCTTTTCTCAAGTCTTCAGGGAGCAGTGTTATCCTGGGAAGGCAAACCATCCTTATGCTGATTATACTCGGATGATACTATACCATCCTCGCAGTGTTTCCGCAGGATCAAAGGAGATAATACCAGGGAAGCGCTGAGCACAGAGCCACATCGAACCTGTGTGCTCGGTTACTTTATTGCTTACTAACTTATCACTACTGTTTTATTATGACTATTAATTTTGTCAGTATCATTACCCATTAGGTACACACAGGCTCTGGCGCAAATAACGCCCCGTTTTTATTACAAAATCTTTTATTACAAAATCATAAGCATGCAGTTTTGTAACATAACAATATCATACTCAAGCACACCATATAACATTGTAGGGGAAGTGTTCACATTAAAACTGGAAATTTTTACACCCACATTATTACCCTACCCACCACACTCACACAGGCGTTGCTTGTGCTGCTCCCTGTATTGACCCAGTGTTAGAGCCTGTAGGATGAAGGGCTCACTGTTTAACGGGACTGAGAAGTTGTCGCAGCCTGCTACACAAAGCTCCTTTCCAGCCTGGCCTCCAGCCTCTCTCTGGGCCCCTCCGAGGCCCGAGCCTCCGAGTTCTGTGGCGTCTAGCACGCTGGCCACTCCCCCCCTCTCCTTACATGCCTTCCTGTGTGCACTCATCATGTTCCGCCCGAAATGTGCTCCTCTTCTTCCTTCTCACTTCTTCAGACAGTCAACTGATACTCATTTTTTCAATTCAGTTTCAAAGTATTCTCTGTGAAGAGGCCCCGCCCCCACCTTGCCCTCAGCCCTAACTCAGCTGAGTGAGTCACTCCTCTTCTGGGCACTGGACACCCTGTACTGCTTTCTGTCACAGCCCTTGTCAGTCCATCCTAAATCCACGTGGACACATCTGTCTCCCTCTTTACTTCCAAGGTCCCATGAGGGAAAGGACAGTGATTTATGTCTCTCTGTAGCCCAAATGCTTAGCATAGATCTGGCACAGAATAGCCCTGCCTGAATGAAAGACTGGATGGATGGATGGATGGATGGATGGATGGACAGACAGATGGAAGGAAATAGTTGAGATTTTTGTTGCATACAAAGGGTTAACAAGACATGGTACAACTACCATCTACTGAGCGAGCATATGTTATGTTTTAAGTTCTATGCTCATCAAGTATATCTCACGTAAAAATTCCCCCAGATTTCATTCTACAAAAGAGGAGGTTCAAGCTTTGACAGGTTCATTGACTTACCTAAGTGAATTCAGAGCTCTGACCAAGCCGACATCTCAGTTCTGAGATGACTTGAGTTTTAGTCTTAGCTGGCCAGAGTAAGGTCTTTGAGCTGAGAAATTGTAAAGGGCTTGTCTAAGTCCTGGAAAGGAGTCATGGCTTCTCTTGCAGTGGCAGGTGTTTCTGTATTATCCGTGCTGCTATAAGGGTGTTTAGCGGCTATGAGAGTCTGGAAAGTGAAGCATCTCTCTGCGCACACAGGCAAGAGTGCCCCCTTGCCAGCTGTCTCTGGCCTCTGGAACCCCATGCCATGTCCTCAGGAGTGGCTACCCCAGTGGGTGTGCCACTGTCCAGTGCTCCATGAGATTTTATGGCACTCAGGCAACTTTTTTTAGTATGTCACACATGTAGAAGATATGCCACCCAGATCTCTGCCCAATACCACTTCATCCTTTGGAAGGGACAGGGCATGAGCCATCTGCACTATAATGGGATACATGGGATGGTGAGGGCTGGCCTGGGATGTTTACTAGACTAGGAGAATAATTAAAGAAGGCTTCACAGAGGAGGTGGGCTTTGAAGAATGCATTCCTGTTGACTAGGGAGAGAGGTTGGGAAGGCATTGCTGGTAGAAGAAAGTCAATATAGGAAGGCACATGCAGGGCATTATGGGAGTATCTGGGAACACTGTGAACAAAGAAGATGCTGGTAAGGTGGGAAGACACCAGATCCAATGGCAGAAAAAGGCCCTGGAATTCCCTCCCACAATTCCCACCTGCGCCCCACACTGGGAGGAGAGGTGCATTCTGGCTCCTTTATCTTCCCTGATAGGTAAGCTCCGATGTGCTTTTTTATTGTGAGACTCTGAGCTCAGAATGCAGACTGATGTTAATATATTTTTCCTGTTTATCAGTAACTGGCTATAAATTATTCACTTGGTTGGGAAAAAATTCAGAAACATTAATGGCTTTAAATCATTTGCCTTATTGGGTTGTTGCTATGCTTAAATATTGAATAGGCAGTCAACAGGATCAGTCTTTATTCATTTGGTTCCCATCTTTGTTTTTCCCCCTCGAGCTCTGTGCCCCCTCCAAGCCTTCCCTTCCTACCCAGGAGCTCGGGTGGAGCTTTCTGCTCCTTTTGCCGAAGGAAGTTCTGATACTAAACAGTCAAAACAAAGTTCAACTTGAAACCATGGGAGAGAGTTACAGGGATAGAAAGAAGTCTGTATAGACCCCAAATACCTGGAGTCTAGTCCTATATCTGTGGTGAAAAACCCCTTTTCTCTACCTCCGTGCTATTTCTCCAGCTTGATTTTCCTCCATCTCCATGACTGAATATCAAAAGCCTGCTTTTCCTTCAAAGCATTAATGACACTTTCTCCATGAAGTCTTTTCAGATTTTTCCCTGAAAGCCATGCATACTTCTTCCAAACTTTGGTAACCTCTTCTCTATCTTCCTTATGATACTTGTCATTTACTACCTCTTATTAGAGTAATTAATGGCCACTTCTCCCTTAATGAATCTCCTTAAGTATAGTGACTATTTCCAGGTCATGCCTTGCTTCCACATAGCAGCCTAGTTCCTGACAAATAGCAGATGCCCAATTAATACTCGATGAGTTAATGGACAATTAACCAAATGGGCTGCATGATCTTGGACAAGACCTTCAAGCTCCAGACCTCCATGTTCCCATCTAGGAAGCCGTGTGGCTTTGTGGCAGTGCACTCAGGTTTTGGAGTCAGACCTATGTGGACTCATATCCCAGCTCTGCCTCTGACTGGCTCAACTTTGGGAAATGACATCCTGTGCTAATCACCATCACCCCATCTGCAGTTTGTACAACCGGCATCCTCATAAGGAGGTTGGGAGGATTGGTGTTCATGTATGCAAAGTGCTCAGGGGGCTGCATGGGACACAGTAAGTACTAATAAATCCTGCTTGCTAATTTGGAAAGCAAAGGTGATGGGCTAGATCATTTCTGCAGGTCTCCTCCAACTCAAATGGTCTTTGACTATAAATCTGATTGAAAGCATTTATTGTCTCATGTGAAGTCTGGTATTCAGAGTTAGAAAACCTTGTTTGAACCTCAGCTGTTAAATTCAGTGGGTCTTCAAGGAAACTGCTTTGTCTTGGGATTCCATCCCCAGTCCCTGGGGATGTGATAATGCCTGCCATTCTTGTTTCCCGGGGCTATTGTGAGGATGTGTTGGAATGCTTATGGCAATGCTCCTTTAAAACACTCCCTAGATTACCCGCATCCTAGAACCAGAGCCTTGGCATCTTCAAACGCTAAGGGAATTTGAATTATATGCATATTTGATCTGGGAACCTTTTTTTGGGGGGGGCTCTGGTTTTATTTTTCTTGACCCCAGGCCCTTCCTAAGAGATGCTGCCAGGGCTGGTACCCTTACACCTAGCCATCCCCTGGTCATGCTGGACTGAAGCGTGGGAGTGCTGATTTGTAGTCAGAGCACACAGCTGCTCCCATAAATCTTCCCTGATGTGTCTTTCAGAGAAGTTTGCATTCCTGAAAGTGTATGTCTCCTCCAGGCGGTTTTCTTTGTTCATCTGAAATATGTCAGATGGCTATTGGTTAATTCTGTCTGGTCTGGCTGGGTGGAGAGGCAACTGCAAGCAGCTTTAAACAGAAGGCTGTGGACCCGGTCCTGATGGGGACACAACACTGGGATATTGGACCACTTCGTCAGAGTGGTCCAATACTATGTCAGTGAAACTTGTGGCAAATAATCACACTGTGGCTTTGTGACTTAATACAACCACCATTCATCTGGCTCTTAATTCAAGCATTTGGATGGGGTTCAGTTGGGCACGTCTTCTGGTCTGGGTGCAGCAGGCTCATCTGGCCTAGGCCATGTTCCTTTGGTCAGCCAGCTAGCTGAGGCTGGGTCACAGGTGCAGGGCTCCAAATGCAGCAAGAGCAGGAGACCTCTGTGGGAACTCTGAGGCTGCAGCTCAGAAGGCACACATCATTCTTTCTGCTGCATTCTGTTTTTTGGGAGGAAGTCATGCGGCCATCTCAGACTCAAGGAGTAGAGGAACAGACTTCATTTTGTGAAGGAGAAAGTGACAAAATATTGGGATGAACTTTGAAGCCTGTAAGTATTGATAGTCCATGAAGCCTCTATGTTATGTTAAAACCTGGGCTGGTCCTCTAAACCTCATGAGGTAATTATAATCATTCCCACTTTGTTGACAGACAAACTGAGGCTCAACTATGTGACAAAACTAGAAGCTGGTCAAGGAGGACCCAGTCTCTGATCCTAGTCCTCCCACAGCTGATCCAAAGACTACAGGCACACCTTGTTTTAGCGCATGCTGCTCTATTGAGCTCCATAGGTGGTGTGTATTTTGCACGTGGGAGGCGAGACCCTCCACCAGCAAAAAGCTTAGGACTTGGTTTATTGCAGTGGTCTGGAACTGAACCCGCACCCCCTCCAAGGTGTGTAGGTACTCTTTTTTGTACCTCTGCTGTCTTGCCTCTCTTTAAGAGTGCTGAAGAGGCTTTGATCTCAAGCCATTGTTAGATACAGCCTGGCTTGCAGTGTACGGAAGGGCAGTAGATTTAGATTCTGGCTCCATCCTTGCAAAGGGGGCTTTGCCAACCAAGAGGCAAATGTGAATATAGTATGTAGATACTTATGCAATGAGAGAACATTTTCTATACATTTATACTGATGAAACTCAATATATAATAATAATCAAGTACCATTTTTGTAATTAAATTCTACTAATGAGAGGAATGGAATTTATGACACTAAAATATGAATTTCATATGATTTTTACATCTTAACATCTTCTTCATTTGATTTGCTTTAACCACTTAAAGATGAAAAACGATTCTTAGCTTGTGGGCCATACAAAAACAGGCAGTGGGCCAGATTTGTCCTGCAACCCACCCATCCCACCCAGTATGAGAGGGTATCTCAGATTTGTACTTACATGATCCTAGATCTAACCCTAGACTGTCTCATTGCTGTGTGACTTCAGGCAAAACCTTGATGTCTCAGAGAAATTGTTGCCTCAGGCTCCCAAGCACATACTAGGTGGAAACAATTTCCAATGTTCACTTAGTCAATCAGAGGTGGAAATGAATTTCAAGTTCCTCTAATCTGACCTGGTTTTAGATCAGGTCAGATTAGAGCATGGTCTGAATGTCAAGAATGATAGAGAGGAGACCTCATCCGTGCCACAGACTGCAACTAGAAGACCCAGGAACGGAAGTCTCTGCTTCCATGCCCTTCGAGCATGTAAAATCACGCAGGCTGTACCTCCTGCACTGGAATTGACTGCTGAGGAACTGGGATGAAGCACATTGTCAGAGGCTGGCAGCTCCGCTCTTTTCTAATTCATCTGTTGTTATCTGGGTAGATCGCTTAGAAGATTACCCAGAGAGGCTCTGCCTCGGTGCACGTTTTGAGATAGACGTGGTTAACCGTGCTGAGGATGTGGGCTGGAGTGCAGGAGCCCTTAGCAGGAGTCTCCAGGCCGTGCTCCAAACTGGCACTTATGGGGGGAGGGTACGGGGGTTGTGGCTGAGTAGCTGGGACTTTTTCATCCAGCTTCTGTATTTATATATTGGGCTTCGATGTTTTGAGGGGAAAGTCCTGGAATATATGTCTTTAAATATAGAGGATTTGTTTTGCTTGTAACAAAAGGTCCCATTCCTGTATGAAAAGAAAGCTGGCAAATTGTGTGAACCTACAACAGCAGGACACACACAGAGCTGATGAGTCCTTCTTCCTTTCGCACACACACATGTGCACACACACACCATGTGCTGGGTGAAATAGAACTTTTTAAATAACTGTAAGTTTATCTCAAAAATAAAGAAAGAAAACTCCTTTTACTCCCAAAGACAGGAAACTGTACTTGAACGACAATTAAAATAAAAAAAATAAAAAAGAAAGAAGGAAAACTCCTCAGGTGTAAGGAATGGGGGAGAAAGGCAAGGTCTGGGCGCTGAGTTCAGAAGTTGATGTCATGGTGACTCCCGTGGGCAGCAGGTGGGCTGGGATCAAAGTAAGGAGAGAGCTTGAGGAAGGAAAAAAAATGAAAGGTAACATTGTAGCAATAAGCTCAGGGCATCAGTAACCACAGTAAATATAATTTGCATGTTAAAGTTCAGAGATAGCTTACATTAAACAAATCCAGTTATATGATGTTTAGAGACTTTCCTAAAACATGGACACAAAAGTTTGACAGTGAGGGAAAAGGAAACATATATAGTAAGCAAATACTAATCAAATAAAATCTGGGGAGGAAGCATAAATACAAGGCAACATATTTCTGTGAAAATGCCTTTGGCATCTTGTGAGGGATTGCATTGAATCTATAGGTGGCTGTGGCCATTTTAATAATATTAATTCTTGTAATTCTCGAAGACAGGATACCTTTCCATTTATTTCAGTCTTCTTAGATTCCTTTTTAATCAGTGTCTTACAGTTTCCAGTGTAAAAATCTTTCACCTCTTTGGTTAAATTTATTTCTAAGTGTTTTATGGTTTTTAATGCTATGATAAATGGAATCCTAGTCTCTATTTCCCTTTCAGATAATCCATTGTTAGTGTGCAGACGCGCTACAGATATTTGTATGCTGCTGTCGTATCCTGCAACTTTATTGAATGTGTTGATTAGATCTAAGGGTGTTTTTTTTTTGGTGGAGTCTTTAAGATGTTATATATTAAAATCATGTCATCTGCAAAGTAAAGTGTTTTTCAGGAATAAGAGTGTCAGTAATTAATCATAAAAAGGATGGATCACCAGGAGACAAATGAAGTCGGTGCTTACGTGCAGGGACAGCCCAGCTTCAAATTACGTAGAAATAACACTGGGGAGAAGTACAACACGTTGATGAATAGATAATCAAAATGAAAGATTTTGCAGAAATCTTCTTATGAGATCAAGTAGGGGAAATAATAATAGAGAGAAATAGAACTGTGCTGTTAAAAATGTGATCAAATGGACAGGTTAGGGTTCTGTCCTCAAGAATCAGAATTTAAAGATTTTTCTCAGGACGTGAGAAATTCTCCTTATGGGTCTTGACATCTTATAACTTTAATTCTCGGGCTTTGGCCTCATTTCGTGAACGTTTATTTTGTTTCCCACGATGACCCTGTGACATTTATGACTAAATGTGGTTTAATTTGTATCCCTCTGCAAGACATTGCTTTGAGTCAGGGGTGGGAGTTGAGGGAATCCAACTGTGTGCACCAAATGTATTTGGATTTTGTTTCTGGGGGAGAAGGGGGTATGGAGGGGGATGTGGCTGGAAGAGAACACTTCCAGGAAAATGGTCCCTGTCAAGACAAAGTGGTAGCATTTTGTTTCAACCCATATTCCTCATATTTCTCCTTCACGCCATGGAAATAGTCCATTTTGTTAGGATAGCTTCTGGAAATGAAAAGGCCCTATGTGTGATCGAGTTGTGAAGGTTCTGGGCAATAGCCAGAACACCCAACTGCCCCCTGGCGCTGCCAGCCTGGTTCCCTGGCCAAAGATATGGGGCTGAGAAGGGGCAGTGTGGTCCCCTTTGGTGGCCTATTGTGACATTAATAGCTGCATCCACAAATTCTAAGATGGGGAAGGGTCTTGAAGAAAATCTGCTTTCAGGCAGGACTACATGGAAGTAGTTTGACAAGATCTTGAGATAGGTGGTTACCTTGATAATGACAGCATCCCGCAATGGCTAGGTCTCGGAGAGACTCTCTGACCTCATTCTAACTAAGATCAGCCCCTGTGGCCCCAGTACATCCCCTGTCGTAGAATGGGTCCTTCCTAACTTCTCTCTAGTGCTGTTGCTGAGTCTCATTTCCCAGATTTCAGCCCTTCCCTCCACATCCCACTCCATGACCTCCATCGTGACTTTCATTCCTTCTTCCAGCTGAGTGCCTATCAAGTGTGAGACACCCTGCTAGGCCCTGAGATGGAAAACCAGACACAGTGTCCCTGTCTCTGGACTCCGTATGGAGGAGGAAACAGGCAGGCAATCGATCAAGCAAGGAAGCATTCAAGTGCAACAATTACAAATTGTTGTAAGTGCGCTGGAGGAAATGACCTTGGTGTTGACCATTTAAGTTGTCCACGAGGCCTGCAATGAAACCAGTTCATCTTCCTCCCTATTCCTTGCCTTGGCTAGAAACTGTCACTGCCCACGACCCCTCCAGCTGAGATGACATTGCAGGAGGAACAGATCCCAAGGGTAGTGCTGTGGTCTGTTCTTATTCTGTTCCCTACTTTGGGATAGATATCCGATAGCAAACAGCGGCAATAATCAGCTGCCTATTTTATGCCAGTCACTGTTGTAGGTGCTTTGAAGTGTGTTATTGTAGCCACCCTTCTATAACTCTATTTTGTAAAAGAAATGGATGCTTGGACACGAGAGTTGAGTGGCCCGAGCTCACATGGTCAGTCAGTGGTGGAGCCTCGATATAAATTTAGACCTGTCTGCTCCCAGCCCGCTGTCCTTTCTCCCATGTTGTAGCTGTGCCTTTTTGCAGTGCTTACCTCTGAGACTTGCATTCACATCACCTGTGTGGGGTCTCTGCACACACACACACGCACGCACACACACACACTCAGGCCTCAGAGGTCAGACTGAAGTTTGGCAGAAATAAAGGGCCCTTTCCTGAATCCCTTAATTACCCTGGTGGGGATATGCACTCATTTTTCTTGCCTAATTATTATTAAGAATATGCCATCTGTGTAAATTAGATTTTATGATTTTGCTGTAAACTTTTGTGCAATTTAGTTTTAAAAAATCTAACCTTTATCTGTGCTTCTGATGGGAAATGTTGGTTTAATGTAGAAGGTCTAATTGTCCCCACCACATGTTAGAAACCCAAATGTAGCTAAACATTAGGGTTAAATGATTATACCACAACTTACTTGGTTTGCATTTTACATCCAGTTGAAAATATAAACCCCTTGCCTCATTAATCCTTTGCAATTCAGTCCCCCCACCCCCAATGAAATGATACTTTTGGGACACATTTATATCCTTTTAACAGCCGCCTGACAGTTCTGCTGATGGAGTTTGTATCCAACTTTGTTACTGGATAGTGACAACTTGCCCTGATGGATATGTGTACCTAATTATTCTCTCACAGTTAGATTTAATTAATGCTTGCCCTCATCATAATCTTGCAGCTAGCGAGCCCTCACTGCAGGAACAGTTAATGGCAAAAGGATTTCTTTTTTAGCCAAGAGAAATTCCAAAAGGCTTTGTGAAAATCCATACTTTTTTAAGAGGAAAAAAAAATGCATCCAAGCCGGCTTCATTTCTTTCCCTCCCCACAGTAATGCCCCATGTAAATGGATTTGAGGCCACTATGGGCATGGGGTTGTTAAACCTAATTTCAGACTAAGTATCACTAATATGAGCAGTTGCGACAGACCCACAAGGAAGATGTATATTTTTTAATATCTTAGCATAGAATTGTGGTATCCTTGCTTATGTCTCTGTACAAAATATGTATTTGTGTATTTTTCTAACTAACTGTCTCCCCAAATGCTACCCAGAATTTAGTAATAAATAGCTATGAGAGAGAGGACATATTAAGAAGAAACGACAGGGGAGACAAAGGGAATTTGAAGATCAGATTTGGAAAGAGATTATTAGGTAGATCGTAATAAGGAGAGGGAGTGTGCACTAATAAAACCCCATTAGATGGGAATACTTTACAAATAATCGGCCCCAGTCCACACTTGTGAAATATTCATGTGCCATTTGCTTTTGATTACCATAACAGCAATGCCTTCTGTTTGCACAGAGCTGAACAGTTTACAGCAAGTGTCCATGTTCATGATCTTGCAACAACCCCAGGAGGTAAGCAGAGAAGCAGTCACAGATGAGGAAACTGAGGCCCAGAGAGGTTGAGTCACTTGCCCACAGTCACACAGGTAGAAAGCAAAAGAACCTGGCAGTGAAGCCACAGAGTCTAAAGCCAATCCATGGTGTCTCCACTACCTATGCTACCTCCCTTTAGGTCTGAAAATGCACGCAGGGAGGATTTAAGTGAGTGACTCAAAAAGCCATTCTTCTCTGCCTTCATTTGTCTTGCTCTAAAGCATCAGGGGACTCTCAGCTAAAAGATACCGTCTGACTTAACAGTAATGTGATGCTACTTACTTTAACGAGTACATACAATATTAATGAGCATTATTACTGTGTGTTATTATGGGAGAGTTCATCCAGTAAGAGCTGAGAGGACTCCAGGAAAATGTGGCCACTGGTTAAATGCCTTGACCTTGAACCCCAAAGAGGCCTAACATAAATTACTCTAGTAATTCAGGACTGTGGAGTGGGAAATGGGTACTTAGAAATCATCCCATTGTACAGGAGAGAAAACTGAGGCTATAGAGAACACAAAGTGACTTCTCTACCATGAGTTAATGAGAGTCTGGCCCCCCGGCCCTGGTTTACTGACCCTGAGTTTATATCTCTGCCCCACTACACTATAGCTGTAACCTTAGGCTGGAAGAGGCCTAAGAAATCTTCTGAACAATGAGAAATGGAGGCATTGACTTGGGTGGTGGTTTACCCAGGGCCACACACTGACCCAGAGGCAATTGTAGTTCTGAAATTCTGTCTCCTTAATTTCTGGGAATTCAATTCAATTTAACAAATATTCTTTGTGTGTTACGTGCCAGGCATATATTATGTGGTGACAGCTGCCTACTAAGGCATAGACAGCCTTGTTACAGAGACAGGAGGGAAGAATGTGCACGCATCTCACCCTTATTTGCCACTGTGGGTAAGAAGAATGGGGAAATATTTTCCAGGGAAATCCAAGTTCAAATTTAAACAAGATGACCTTGGAGAAGACAGCTGAGAAGAGGTAGAGTGGGAAGGGATGGAGAAGGGTGGGGAGAGGGGAGTTACCACCCTACTTACAAAAATCTCTTTGTTTTTCTCCTAATGTTGTTACCTCTCTGTGTCCCAGAAGATAAAAATTTGAATTGAAGAATAAAGACTCATTGCCAGTAGAATGAAGTCTCTTACATCTGGCCATCACTTTGCAGTTGACAATACGCTAGCATCACCTGCTGCCATGGTGTCCTTGTTCACTGAGGGCTTACTGTGTACCAAACACCAGGCCCATCTTCCAACATGCCTAATTAAATGTACACAATATCCTTCTAAAGTTGACATTATTATGACTCTGATGTTACAGATGAGAAAACTGAGGCTCACAAGGCCAGGTCCCCTTGCCAAATGCACAGAGCTAGTCATTGGCAGAGTCTGGATCTGAGCTGAGATCAGTTGAACCCCAAAGCCCTTGGGTAGAGCACAGAGTGTTGGAGACTAGAGTGGTGCCCATGAGGTCAGCCTGTGAGTCCCCGTGGCTCTGGGATAGTCGCTCTCAAAGAGAGATCCCTGAATGAGCAGCCTCTGCAACCTGGAGAACTTGATAGAGGTGCACATTCGGAGGCCCTGCCACTCTGCAGGGGAACCTAGCAATCTGCCTTTCAACTGCTTTTCAGGTGATTCCTGCTTTTGCAGGACTGTGTGAGAGAGCCTCTGCGCTAGGAAAAGACTCCCAACCTTGCTTCCTTTTTTGTGGAATCTCAGGGCCAGAGGGAGCCTGCAGGTCACTGAGTCTCGCCCCTTTGTAGCTTTGTCCAGCTCATCTGGTCTCTGTTTTCTGGATTCTATTCTATTTCACATGGGGGTTCAAAGCCAGCTTGAATCAGGTCAAGGGCTGAAAACTTCTTAGCAGGCTCCGGGGACCGTGGGCATGTTTTGTGTGGCACATTGAGCTGTGGCATGTGTCTGAACCACTAAAAGCGAAGGGACAAGTTCCATAGTTGCCTTTGTTTGCCTTCTTCCTGCAATAAATTCACTCATTGATAACCCCAGCCAGACTGTCTTGCTGACTTATTAAGGCTTTTGTTTAAGTTGTTATTGAGCAAGCAAGGGGAAGAGATCCTATCTTTCTGTTCCAGGGCCTGACTAGCCAATTAAGTCACATGAGGTCTGTCCAGAAAATATCCAGACATTTATTGAAGAAGATACAAGATACAAGAAACACTGTACATAGGACAGTGATGCTTCAGTCCCCTTCAACGTAGGCACCTTGGGATCTCACACAGTTCTCCCAATCACCATCAGCTGCCCCGTTGTATTTTCTTGAAGGTACAGTCTGAAATCTCTTCCCTTTCAAAGGTGATTTTGGTTTGGGAAAAACAAGAAGTTGTGGGGCCCCAAATATGTGCTCCAGTTGGGGCTGAGCCACCTGGGTGATTTGTCAAAAAATTCTTCACAAGATGTGATGGATAAGTGGGTGTGTTGTCATGACGAAGCAGCCAATCACCAGTTGACCATGGCTGTGGCCTTCTGAATCATCCCAATAGTTTCCACAGAAGAGTATTCAAGCTTAACACAAAATCTGAAGCAGATTTGTTGCTCTACTTGCTCAGTCATTTTGAATACAACAGCCACACAGTACACTCAACGCCACCTAACACTTCCCCACCTCCCACTAGTACAGTGAAGTCGTCATTGTTCACACACGCACATTCAGTCCACTCTCCTTGGCTGCCAGGTTACATCAATGTTGCACAAACTGTTCTCATTATATTGACAACAGTTGGACTTTTCTGGACAGAACTCATGCATCCATTTATGTCTTACCTTAAACCTCTCTTCTTTCCCCACAAAGTGGGTGACCGGCACCCTTTCGAGTTCTGCCCATTGAGCAGAAGTGGTCTGTTTTGGGGTTACATCTATGTATGGAGCCAGGACCTCTGTGTGATATCAGCTTGGCTTTCCACTCACCCCCTCTACCAGGTGGTCATAAGTGTAAGGTGAGTGACAGGTGCCTGCGGTGGATGATAGGGGATCTGGGCCATCTACTTGTGTAGTTTACCTGTGCCCTCTGACCTTGCTTGGGCCTGAGCCTAGTTGTGCCAGTTGCCATCTCTCCCACATGACTTGGTGAATCTGACAGAATCCAGCTCTTCATAGGCAGCTCTAGCCTCCTGGTCTCTTGATGGGACCCAGCAGCCTACCAGGAGCGTCTCCCCCTGCCTGCAAATGCATAGCTGAGCTCTGCAGATGGCATGGCCTTATTCCAGAAGCTTAGGGGTCCACATTGTAAGTCTCCTAATTGGCACTTGTGATGAACTGAACACAGTACTTTTGACCACCCGCGGCTCTTACGCTATAGGGGCCACTGGTTCAGATGGCGCAAATGGAAGGGTCTGCACCCAAGCCTGACCTACTGCAGAGCCTTTTCCTCTGCGACTCATTTGGAGCTGGCAGCCTTCCCTGCCACTGGGAAAGTGGGTGGGGGGAAGTGTCCCCAACTGTTTAACACGCTGCCTTCAAAACCCAAAGAGGCCTCCCAAGCATTCTGCTTCCTTCTGCAAGTATAAGATGCAGGGATTTCTAATTTATTTTGGAACAGATGTATGGCATGCCACAGACCACAGACGTCTAAACACTTCACTGATGCGGCAAACCCTGATTCTTTATCGGATTTCCAGTACCTTCTGGAGCACATATGTCTTACCAAGCTCTTTAATGTACTTTCACTTTTGTGCTCATTTGGTCCAATTAGGATGCCTCAACACAGTGGACCAAGGTGATATTCTGCAACAGATCCAGGTGGTGCATGACCCTTCGGACTGGTAGGACAGAGGGTAGGGCAGTTACAGTAGCTCTGCAGCGAGACGTGAATGTGTAGTGCTGCCCACCCCGACAATGGAAACTGCTTCTGATCCTCCGTCCAGATGGAGGTGGAAAAAACCCTTCTTTTCCAGATCCATAGCCACAGACTGTCTGCCTGAGGCTGTGTTAATTGACTGTAGCATAGACTCCATATCTGGCAGCCTCAATCGAGACTGCAATTTGTTTGAGTCTGTGGTAGCTCACCACCTTCCTCCTGGATCCATCTGAGTTCTCGAAGGGCCCAGTTGGTGGATTCAGTGGAGATATGATGTAAACTGCCATCCTACATCTTTAAGGTCTTCACGAGTATCACTTACCACGTTCACTACTCTTAGGATGAGATACTGGTTTTGGTTTCCTCTCTTGGTTGGGGCCGGAGATGCCTCTAACTTGCCTTTCCCACTATGATAACTTATTCCAGAGACCAAGGGGACAATAGGAAGAGGTTCTGACAAGTATCACATATGTCCATGTAAATTTCTCACTTGGGGACTGGGGAAATGATTGTCTCCCTGTGGAACAGACCTGGGTTAAGACTGCATTCTGTTCTCTGGCAGTGCGTGTGTTCCCCACTCTGTGTATGTATGCCTTGTGTCCCTGGATATAAGTGTCAGCCTGTATTCCACTGTCTTTGAAAAAGATGATGTTCCTCTCACCTGGGTGTGTGGTTGCCCAAGTTAAATAGCAGTAAGCCCCTCTGAGGAGGGCCTGGAGGAACCATTGCTAGGTATTGGGTTGGCCGAAAAGTCCATTTAGGGTTTTTTGTAAAATAAAAGATGCATTTTTCATTTTCACCAATAACTTTATTGATTTGGATATTTTGAGTACATTGGCTATGTCCTGCTATTGGCTTCTAGTGGGTAGAGGCCAGAGGTGCTGCTAAACATCTTCCAAATGCATAAGACAGCCCCACAGCAAAGAATTATCTGCCCAATAGGCCAGTAGCACCAAGAAACTTTGCAAACCTCTTTTGACATGCTCCATCAGTCACAGCACCTTCTCCACACAAATCTTTTTTTGCATTTCAGTTGTGTTTTTGCTTTCTTGAAATAATGAAGCATAATATGCCAAAAATGTTTGCCTATCTTGTTCCGTCTTCAGTATTAAAATTGCTGTACAAAAATTCACCAATTGTGATAAGTCTTTTTTAAATGCATGCCGATATGACAGGTGTCACAATACAAGCTAACAAAATTGTTTCAAATGAAGTTAAAGACAATTAAGCCCTTCTAGAGCTATTGTGTGGAAATAGCTGAATGGACTTTTTGGCCAACCCATACACTTGCAGCCTTTCTCTTAACAGCTCAGGCTCTCCTTGAATCAGTGGATTCAAAAGAGCCTGAGACAGGTCTGAGAGCTGGTTAAGGCCTGGAGACCGGGCATATAGTAGAGGCTTAGCAAATACTTGTCATCATAACACAATGACTCATTTTGCCAGAAGTATTCACAATGTGTGTATGTAGGAAGGTGGAGTTTTCAGTCATTCACACGCAGATGTAGAAGCCACCAGCTTCTTCTATTTCAGGGTTTTCCATCCCACCCCCATACCCAATAGCAGCCAAAATATTTTATAATTGTTCAGTGTTTCACTATTGCATAATCTGTGAATACAGATTCTCCTTTAATGCGAAGTAATAACCATGCAGTGTTATGGAATTACCTTTTCATCTTCCCATGCTATTTACCTGTTCACCTGTACCCGGCAAAGTCTACCCACAGAAAAGCTTTTAATGTCAGATTCTCAGCTTCTGGGGAAATTCAGGGTAACTGGTTATAGTGGAATTCCCTAATATCTGTTACTCACAAATACCTTATCTCGAAGATCTATGAAGCAGAAATCAGTGTCCATATTTTTCATACTACAAAACTTTTTTTTAATTAAAAGAGAGTCAAAAAGGTTAAGTAATTTTCTCACCATCACAGAGGGAAGAAGAAGCTTGAGCTCAAATCTAGTCCTCCACCACGTGTTTATTCTAGCACTCGGAAGAGGAAGCCTTACTATGAACGGTGTGGGGAGGAATTCTGGGACCCGTGGATGAGGGAGTGTGGAGAGGGAGGTGCAGGAGGCCAGGCCCTGGTCTACCTTTCCCTCAGAACACAGCCCACCAGTCCTCAGCAGGGGCCTTCCAGTTCTGGCTGCCCCGAGCCTGGACACTCTGACTCCTAATGCCTGAAGTCATTTCCTGGGACATGCAGACCAATATGGGAAATAATGCATCACGCCTAGCAGAAAGAAATTCATTTTTTTCATTTCCCTCATTTCTCTAGAGAGTTCTGACATAACTGCCTAGGTGAGTTCCTGGAACATTTACAGGCAGGTACCCCAGTTATCTGTTGGCCATTGGTTCTGGGAACACCCCCTACCCCCTACCAAAATCTATACTCAAGTCCCTTATATGGAACAGCATGGTATTTGCATATGACTTATGCAGTCAGCCCTGTTGTTGCTGGTTTCATACCCATAGATTCAACCAACTGCAGATCAAAAATATTTGGGGGGGAAAAAAACCCAGAAGGTCCCAAAAAGCAAAATTTGAATTTTCCACGCACCGAGCACTATATGCTGACACATGAATGAAGTGATGTGTAGGCGTACCCTGCTGTAGCATATGCAAATATAGGTTATATGCAAATACTATGCCATTTTACATGAGGGACTTGAGCATCAGTGAATTTTGATATCCGGGGGTGGGAGTGCTCTGGAACCGATCCCCAGTGGGTCCTGGGGAACAATTTGTATTTATAATAGCCTACAGTGGGGTGTGCCTTCCCATTCCTTCCTTCACATGCCTTCAGCATAGTGTTCAACATGTGGCTATTTCAAATTTTGCTTTTTCGAAAATTTCTGGGATTTTTTTTCAAATGTTTTCAACCTGTGATTTGAAACTTGCAGACACAGAAGATTGAGTGCATGGGTTTGCAAGACATTTCTAAACCTACGTGTCAATCCTCTCTTCGTTGGGGTGGGCAGGCAGAGTTGACAATGTACAATCTTTCCATCAGCTGTGCAGCTTTGAACTCTTCCACATAGTTTCACATGCATGATCTATTCATTCCTTCCACAGATCATTGTTGAGTGCCTACTCAGGCATTCAGCTAAGTATAGAGAGCATGGTGATGGAAAGACAGAGATCCTAATCTCCTGACCAGTCTGTTCTGATGGAAGAGAGAGGCAACAAGTATGGCATCATCTCAAATAATAATAAATGTTATGAAGAAAAGTAACGCATGGTAGCGGGCATGTGAAAGTGGAAGAAGAAGGTAACTTCTATAGGGGTGGTCAGGGAAGGTTTCTCTGAGGAGGTGACAATAAGTAGAGGCCTGCATGAACTGGAGAAAGGCCATACCAGGTAGGGAAGGAGCAATGTCATGACCCTGAGGCAAGAGCAAGGTTAATGTGTTTGATGAGCAGCACAAAGGCCAGGGTGAATGGAGCACGTGTGTGAGAAGAAGGGGACAGAAACAAGTACGGTTGGATTGGCCCTTCTCTGGGAGAGAGAGAAAGGGGCTGTTGACAGCTCCATGTTTTGGCTTGAGTAAGTGCAGGACTGGAGATCACTTTCTCTAGGAGGGGGAAAACCGGAGGTGGAACAGGTGTGGGAGGGGATCATCAAGAGTTACGATTTACAACTTGGCCGGGTGAGAGTGTTTCATCTGAAGTGAATAGTAGCTTTGCAAAATGTATGGGGAGGATGGAATTACTTTCTCTTATAAGGGAACAGGGAAGTCACGTGACTTACCTGAAGCCACATGGCGACATTGAGAAAAACGGGATGAGAACCCCGGATACCTAAGTCCATAAAACTTGCTGGCAAATCCCTTTCTGAATGACAATAAAAGTAACTAGCCTATTTGCCTGTGTTGGGGGTGTGTGGGGAAAGGTTGAAAACAGTTTGGTTTTTGTTGGTATGCATAACAGCATTTGTAAAGGGAAATTTTGTCTGCATTGTACCCTGCTGTCGTAAGACTCGGGGACCTTTGGGTGTGATCTTAGACCCAGAGGGCCATGAAGTTCGCCCTGAGATTGCCAGATTGCCACTTTCGGAGGAAGATGCTGCGTGGTGGCAGCGTTGGAAAGATGCTATTTTCTACTGGGATGGTAGTTGGGGGGCGGCTGGTGGGGGATGGCTGTGAGCGGAAAGGAAAGAGCAGACTCTCCACACGTGCTGGAGTATTTCTGTTTGAGATCAGCAAGCTCATAAATCAGCAAACAGGATTAGTGTGCAGAGCATCTCTTCAAAGCATCCACAGCACCGCGGCTGGGGAGTGCTGGTAAGGACAACGCCTTCTGCATTCCTTCTGGCCTCTAGCGGTTGGCACCTACTGTGTGCCGCGTACCACCAAGAAAAGTCCCTTGTTCACATTTTGAGAACATGTGGGAGAAATTTTCCCCTTTGTCAACAAATTCTCTCACCCTTTCCTAAAGTCACTTTATGGGCACAATGCTGAGTATTAGGACTGCTTTGTTTTTCTTTTTCCTTTTTTTTTTTTGACTTTACTTTTCCCCCCATATCCCTAAGCTGTTTAAAACCCTACAGTGGTCCAAGGGATGAAAGAAGGTGTGCAAATAGCAAATTGAATTTAGTTCATTTCACTTGGGTCAGAGCTAATTAAATGTGGCATTTATTTAGAGCCCTTAGTGTGTCCGCCACAAAGAATCATGAACCTTTTCCAATGAAGGGCATACTGAGGGTCCTCATTCTAAACAGGGTCTTTTTCTCTCTCTTCTTCATCTGCCCAAGACCCCAATTTCTCCCAAAAATCTCGCCATTTTCACCTCCTGTGTTAAACTAGCCTGTTGGTCACAAGAGGTATAGGTGAGGAGCATTGGGTATAGAGATTTAGGTGTTGATTTTGAATCATCTCTTTTACTGTCATCTAGACACGTGACCTTACACAGCAGCTACACGACATTCTGCTTACTCTGCCTACATCAGGGCAGTGGTAAATCAGCCTACTCAATGACAAATGGTAAATGCCTGGATTCTCCT